>JBBPDC010041441.1:0-11783 GCA_037974485.1 Hemigrammopetersius urotaenia | reverse complement strand
TAAACACACACACACATATACACACATCACATACAAACACACACACGCACACGCACATACATGTGTGTGTGTGTGTGTGTGTGTGTGTGTGTGTGCGTGTGTGTTTATGTCTATAAAAGCTATACTTTGTTCTACATATACATGTATATCTGTCTGTGTAAAGTATGATTATGTGGAATTATCATTAATAGCAATACTACTACTACTAATAATAATAATAATAACAATAATAATAATAATAAATAATAAATATAGTGGATTATTATTTAGATCATTTTGTAAGAATCGCAACATTGTTCTGTCGCTAGAATGGTTTTCTTGAGATTCAACCAGACAATTCTGTTTTGAGACACAAACAAACACACACACACACACACACACACACACACCAGCGTCTCAGTTTGTAGGAATTTGTGGCTCTGTGGCCAATTTGTGGCTTTCCTTTGTATTGTGTACGTTCAGAGCTGTGCCTCAAAAGCACTGGAGCTTCAGAGTCACCTTGTATTTCTCTTCATATATCTCCCATCCCTTCAGGAAGTCACAGCGGAGAGCGCGCTGTTTCATATTGAAATAAACCCTCTGCTTTAAATAGAAGCAGTTCTTTTACTTCCTGTGGCTGGTGATGTTGGAGCTGTCCAGGTGCTGAGTGCCTGCTCTCTGAAAGAGGAGCGTCTGGGTTTTGTCACTGAAGGCTTTGTGTTACACCTGTGCTGTCTCGATCGCGCAGCCCATCACCCGAGTACTAGGGATAACTTCACTCGGGTGAAGTGAGTACGAGAGCTGCGTGTGAGTGAGTGGTGAGGGGGGATCTGGCAACCCGAGGGCTGTCAGATCCTCCCGAGTCCACCTGTGAGCTGTCAAAGTCATGATGAAGGGGAAGTGTCTACGTCGTGTGTGAGTATTTATTCCCAGTCGATCCAGGTAGTCATTGTGTGGACACCGTTTTCACGGCCTGTGTTGAAAGACTGGGACGTAGGGGTGACTGAGGTACGAAGAAAGCTTGAATCAGGCTAAGCCTCAGACTACGAGAGAGCCAAGTGTGAAACCATATCCTCTGCGGCGACGCTGTGAGTGAAGTTTGGACTCTGGATTAGAGTTTAATTGCTTTTGTATTTTGCAGACTGAAGCAGACCTGCTACGCGGGGTTGTAGCTAATGTTTCAGCACACAAGCCGCGGTGGACGTCCTGCAATCCACCCTTCAGTAAAGAAAGTGACTGGAACCTTGTATGCAGAGACTCCTTCTGAAGGAAGGACTTCTTGGTTGTGTTTCAGATTTTGTTTGAACTTTATTAAACTCTGCAAAGAAACATATCACGGTCTGTGCGTCTTCCCTACCCCAGCGTAACACTTTGGAATTGCTTTCAAATATCTTTAAGAGAATATTTTGGTAAAATTCTGTTTTACTCAGTATGTAGTCATCCAGACTCTGAAGCTACAGGGCCAATGTAGCTAATAAACACTAGCAGTCATACATGCCTCTCCAAAACAGACTTGTGGATGTGGTTTAGGAACAGAATCTTACAGTGTGGATGAATGATGTGGGTAACCTCTAAAGAGAACAGGGCTGGTTTTGTTAAAAGGGTTACATATTTTCCTAAAGACCGTTTCCATGAAAGAAGTTCTAGAATCATTTCTCTGACAGTGGTCAGTATGAAGATGATGTTGTCTGAAACAGCTATAGCAGTGATGTGTTTTGTTTATTTTAACTGCCTACAGTAATGCAGCCTCCTGAACCACATACAGAAGTCTCTGGCTGCAGGTTCAGCAGGTTAGGTTCCAGTCGGGTGTTTTTATGAAAACAATTTGGGTGATGAGTTTTAGCTCTGCAGTTCCAATTCTAAACTAAAAAAAAGCTACATTTGAACTCCAAACATGTCTAAACGCAGCGACCGCATCTGGTGCAAATGGAAACTGTGTCTTTGATTATTTACCATATCTTTCCCTTAATGAAGAGGGTTTCACTCCAAGAGTTTTGCATTTTTTTAAGATCCTTTGGAATAAAACACTTCCTGGAGGCACTTTTTAGAGTTCCACTGGTGAGGAAATGTGGAATTACCTTTGGATCAATGCATGTGTGGCCCCACCATGGAGCAGTGTATAGCACTGTTGCCTCACACCTCCAGGGTTGGAGGTTTGACTCTGGGTCCTGTGTGTGTGTGTGCTTGTGTGTGTTAGGGCATTAACAGATTTTTTCAAGTCGACTAGTCGGTCAGCAGAGTGGAGGTGGGGTCGATGAGTCATTTGATGACATCATACACACAGCGGAGGAACACAGGCGTCCAACACTGAGCAATTTTAATTAAAGTTCTCTGTAACATTAAGTCAACACCACAATTAAACAAAACAAAGACTGATATCTTGAATTTTCTGTTAAATTTAAGTGTAGAACTGAGAGTGGGAACAGTTTAAGCCGCGGCAGGATGACTCCCTGCAGTGCTAGTGCTAGCCATGTAAGCTAGTGGAGCCGTTTCAGATGCAGAGCGCCGGTTCTGTTACTGTACTTTAACACGGACTTGCAGGTTGTGCAGGTCTCCGTGCTGTTTGTGTGTCTAGAGTGAAGGATCTCCACACATGTGTGTCTGTCTTCTCTGCTGCATGTCTCTCGTCTTGTTGTGGCCTCGTGTTTTAGATGCGCCAACGGTACCATCCCTTTTATGAAGGGACTATAATCATTGGTTAAACCAAGGAACGTGTGTCACCGCAAGCTAATCAGAGGCAGAGATTGCATTGTGTACAAAAGCAATGGCACAGAGAGAAAAAACACACGACTAGTCGACTTTTGTGTTAATGCCTTAGTATGTGTGCATGTTCTCCTCGTAGTGGTGTGGGTTTCTCCTGAGTTTCTGGGTTTCTCCCACAGTCCAAAGTCCAATGCATCAGGTGAATTGGGGGTTCAAAATTGCCTGTGTGTGTGTGTGTGTGTGTTTGTGTGTGTGTGTGCATGTTCTCCTCGTGGTGGTGTGTGTGTTTCCTCCTGGGACTCTGGGTTTCTCCCACAGTCCATTGCATCAGGTTAATTGGGGGTTCTAAATTGGCTCTGGGTGTGTATGTATATGTGTATTTGTGTGTGTGTGCCCTGCAGTGGGTTGGTGCCCCCCCCCAGGGTCCCTGCCTCTGGGTACCTGTGACCTTTGTAAGGATCGAGCGGTTCCAGAAAGAGAATGAATAAATAAATGCATCTGCTTGAAAAATCCAGTCCAGAGAAACACCCCCAGTGATCCTCCAGGCCTCATTCGCTGTTGGAGTAACCTCAGTGACACACACCAGGCTGGCAGTATAGGGAGGCTGCAGGGATTATTACTCCAGCTGACGAGACTAGAGGAACTGGAACATCTGCCATTGTCTTGTTAATGCCCTTGCTTCTGTCGAGCCCTGTCTATAGGACCCATCTCTCTCACTCTGCCTGCCCCCCCAGCCTCTTTCAGCTCGGAAAGATGATGTCGTTATCAGCAGCAGTGGAGCTGAGTGTGCATTTCTCTTGCTGGAGATGTTGTCTGGGACCTCCTCCACACACACACCGAGAAAAGAGAAAGCGATAGAGTGGCGAAGGAGGGAAACTTCTCTTTCTGACACCGCATCAAACCTGCAGCTCCTTATCTCTGCCATTTACTGGCTCAGCCACACAATTACCTCAGCGCCTTTATTCACACACCACCCACTCACCATTAGTCTTCTGGCTGCCCAGTCACTTCTTTCAGGGTGTTCTGGAGGAGTGGCACTGGACACACACACACACACACACACACAATCATTAAAGCGATTGGAATGTAGATGTGACGCCTTGAGTTATTGCTTATTTGTGAGGTGTTCCAGTACTCAATAACATTTTAATCAGCTGCTACTCTCTTGTTGTCTTTCCTGCTGTCTGTCACTCCTTCATTTAACCTGTGTGTGTGTGTGTATGTGTGTGTGTGTGTGAGAGAGAGAGAGAGAGAGAGAGAGAGAGAGAGAGAGAGAGAGAAAAGGAATTCTTTCTTTGTTTTGAGATTACAGGGGTAACCATGAGGGCAAACAAATAAATGATCACTATACAAAGATATTTACATATGTACACATATATATGCGTATATACACACACACACACACACACATATATATAACATATATATGTGTGTGTATTTACACAGAAATAAAATGTATGGGTCATATTATTATTAGAAGACTTTCCACAAGATTCTTGAGTTTCTGTATTCTGTAGCATTTATGAGGTCAGACACTGATGTTGGACGAGAAGGTCTGAAATGGGCCACAATGAATTAGAGAAAAATGTTGTTTCGTTAACATGCATGAATTTTTCCCTGTCCTGTGAAAAGGATTTGTGGAGTTTTTTGGAGGTTTTGTGTGTGTGGATGTGGATGTGCTTGGATGGATATGGCAGTAGTGGTGTGTTGTGTGTAATTTGTATAAGTGTGCTCGTGTGATCCCTCTGTATTTCAACAAGTAACACAATTTAAACACTTAAAGCTTCCGGCTGTCGTGTCCCTGACCAGCTCTTTGCATCTGGCTGGCTTCAGTTCATCTCCAAGCTCTCATCACGGTTCTCCGACAGTCAAATTACAGCTGGACCGGCGGGTCAGGAGCCATGACCATTCTTCCCTAATCCTCCACACGCCGCCTTTCAGTGCACGGCTACTGCTGCGGATCAATGGCGCGCTTTACAGTTCTTGTAAATCTTGTAAAGGTTAAAGTCCCGACAGGGGCTTGTTTGGCCTGATTTAGATCTGTTGTTATAGGCATGCAACGACCACAGGGCTGAGATCATCACTTTTTATCCCCCTAACAGTCACTGTCCGAGGCCAAACAGGCCTCAGAGCTTCCCTAAGAAGCTGAACATGAAACACACAATCAAATTCTTAACCTTTCACAGTCATCAAGCATTTTCTTGTCACTCGCATCAATTCTAAAGTCAGCAGGGGGATGTTTTTAAAGTCGTATTTTACCATTCAATGCGTGTTACATTTTTCTTTGTAAGTTGAGGACTCAATATTTAACCATAATTAATCTAACCTTTTTTAAGGTTTTAATTCTGAATTATTTTATCATGATCTGATGAAATGGCTTGTCATTTCATGTCCAGGTTTGTTTTGTGGGATGAGAAACCATCAGAGGACCAGTCTTAAACCTGTCACTACAGAACATAGCCTAAATTAGATAGAAATGTAATTAATTACATTACTATGTAACTAATTATAAATATGAAAGTACACTTAAAGGTCCCACGTAAGCGAAAAGGAACCAATGAAAGATAACGTGTTACGTTTCAAAGCCAGGTCTTGAAATCATTGTTTGTTTCACGTCATCAAAACAAAGTTACATGTATCAGCATGTACAGCTATAGGACTTTAGCCCCGCCCATTCACTTATGAGGATTTTTTGAAGTATAAGGAGTGATACTGATCATCTCTGTCCTTATATTACCTCGTGAAGCCAAATTTCTGCAGAAGAGGGAGCAAGATAAAACATTCTCAACTTTCAGTCTAAGTTACTGTAACAGCTGGATCAATTCTATTGCTCTGCTTGGTTCTTACAATATATCAGAGTTAAAAGCACAGAACAACAATAGCCTGGTCCCTCCATGTGATTTTGGAAGAGAGAATCTTCATGTGTTTTGTTCTGCCAAGTTCTTCGAGATTCAGTGACTGTGTACCCGCCTGTTTAACATTAAAGTCTGAGTTCTGTTAACTCCTGGGTTTGTGTCCTCCTTCCCCAAGCCGACGTGACACATCATTCATCATTCTCACATCATTCCAGCTGTTACAGTAACTTACACCAAAAGTTGAGAATGTTTTATTCTCCTCCTATATAATATCTTATATAATTAGGGGATATATGTTGGGACATACCAAGATGAAGATGGGGTGATGTGACAGGGAACACAGAACTCCGGTGAGGTTGACCGCTGGGGGCGTGGCAGAGGCAGCCCAGATGTGATATCATGATTGATTTTGGTACACAAACATCACAAACAGAGAAAAAAATATGTAACAAAATGTAGCTCATGGACTCTTTAAGTAACAGCATAGGAAAAGGACTGGAATGGCCACACATCTAACAGAGATCCCAGGAAATTGCCAGGAATTGCCAAAATCCTGATTACAATTTTTATATGTGTACTGTGTGTTTGGCCTCGAGCTGTTTACAATGCAATTATTGAATAATAAGTCTTAGAATGTAGTAACCCTGAAATTTTAATGATTCAAAAATGCAATGTTTATCATTTATCTTATTGACCCACTAAAGAGGGAGGTCTCGGGTCAAGTTTTCCAAAAAAGTGGCGCAACAAGACTGACGCCCCCCGAGTTCTGATTACCCACATCATTCTAAAAAGCGCTGGGCAGAGACGAACTTCGCCTGATAAAGTGTGCTTGGCTCGGCCCACTTTCTAACACACGCTAGATGTGAATTTGAAACACTTGCCTGTCAGAAGAGGGTCATCTTTTTTGCACAGTTAAATACACCCCCATCCCCCCCCCCCCCCCGCACCCCCGCACCCCCACCTTGTAGTGCAGCATATATTACAAGATCGCTTCTCCACAGCACCAAGTGTGAAGTCAGCAAGCTGTAATGTCTTTCATATTTCAGAGTGATGGGTAAGGGTGGCATACATGGACATGAGCACACACACACTCACACACTCGTGCATGTATACACACTCAGAGTTTTTGATTATTGCACCAATTCTGCAGCTACCACACACACTAAGCAAGATTTTCAAGCACACAGATCAATCACTGCCTGCCTGCCAGTGACTGAAGGAGTGCTCGCTGAAAGCAGCCTGTTGGTTCGAAGCGTTACGGTTCCACCTACAGTAAATAAGGAGGGAGCGCACCTACTCAGGCCAATCCAAGCTGTCTGAAATCAGGGGAAAGGTGACATTAGTGAGGGATTAAACAAAGTTTATTTGAAGCTACTCGCTCATTGCACACATGGAGTAAATATATACACTACCAGTCAAAAATTGGGACACACCTTCGGTGTTTTTTCTTTGCTTTTATTATTTTCTACATTGTAGATTAATATTGAGAAACAAACTAAATGATGAAGGAGCACATAAACAGAAACAGAGTTAAAGAAACTGTTGTTTTTTTACTTAGTTAAGTGGTTCTTGCCATAATGTGCAGTAGAACCGCAGTGGAACTGTGGACCAACCCGACCATCACAACTGATGATCCCAAAGACATTAAGAAGGAGAGAAACTCCACTAATTAACTCTTGATGAAAAACAAATTTTTCCTAATAATTTAGCTCTAAAATGTATGAAAATATATATTTTGCCACAAAAAAGCTGTGACGCTGGTTGTTTATGTTTGGGCGGCTGTTTAGCAACCCAGCACGAGGACGAGGGGGTGTGGCGGACGAGACCAGGACATCACAAAAGCAAAAAAAATGTGGAGGAAATCTGCAGTTTCTGCGTTAGTGCAGGGGTTATTAGTTCGGTTCGCAACAAAAATCCATGATTAACTGAAATTACGATTGCTGAACTGCATAAAAGTGGGGGTTTCTGTGTACATATATATATATATGTATAAATAATATATGTAAATGTAAACGTAAACATGTGTGTGTGTGTGTGTTTTAGAGCAACAACAGATTTTGTGAACGTCATCCACCATCTATGGGCCTGCAGGACTTGTATGCATGTAAAGAGTCTAATTTTTTGGGGCTGTTGAAACACATTTTGTCCACAGTGTTCAGCTACAGGGAGGTTTGTCCATTTTTACAGCTCACATGAAGTCACACTGTGTCATGAACTACACCTGAACCTGGGGTAAGCATATGAACCTGTAATCCTGAGCTTTGTGGTGCCTCATAATGAAGGATTCCATGATTCAGGTGCTCTAGTTTTACAGAGTCACTGACCAGTAGATGAGAGACAGATGCACTTGTTGGTGAAAGGAGTGGGACCCGCCGTGGCTTAAAGAGATAAGACTGCTAAATCCTGCCACTTCAGCCATTAAAGTTGGAGAATCATCTTCTGAATTATGAGGGATTTACGGGTCGTGCAGCTTCTTGTGTGGTGGACTTGGTTCTTAGGATTTGCTGCAAGTTTGCAGCATTACAGAAGTTAACGTGCCTTCTCAGGTCACAGGTGGGTCACACTTAGAAAGTGTTTCTCACATAGTCTTCATGTGATTAATCTTTAATCTGGAGCCAGCATAACCCTGACATCGGGCGAGCCTTTGTAATGCTGATTCAGCAGTTAATGAGCGCTGACTCATAATGCAAAGTCTCTTCCTACAGACAGGTAACAAATTACAGGGAAGAAAACTGAATAAAGTAATGCAGAGAAACTACAAGTGCAGATACTCCCAGACGGGTCGACTGCACGACATAATTAAGCAATTATGTTCCAGCCATGCTCTGTGGAATGTATCACAGACCCAGTTGAGCCCGATTTGGGATTAAGATGGCAGGAGGAAAAGATGTAAGTGGCTGTGAACGAGGGGTCAGTGTTGGGGCAGGGAAGGTAGGAGCTTCAGTCACTGGCAAGTGTTTTCAGTAGGAACGGTTCCTAATCTTTTTTTTTACTAATTTTGTAACGTAAATATTTACGGAAATTCAGCACAATTTCCATATTAAATTTAACTGTATAAATGTTTTAGTTCTGTTGAGAGATGCAAAGTAACCATATACTGGCTGCTACACTGTGACAGAATTCAGCATCAGAACAGTTTCAGTTTCGTTTTGTTCTTCTTACAGCTTGTATTTTTATTTCTGTAAATTAAATGAATTTATTACTGTATTTACCTGCTTATACCAAAGAAAAGGTGCTGCATGAATTCCAGTCCAGTCTATACAGGGGTAACGTCACTATTTACATTCTAGAACTGCGGGAGACAGCAGTTCAGTGTAAACTGTACAGTTCGGATACGGGTTCACCCTCACATTCCCTTTAAGGGGAATGTATTAAACTGAGTTTAAAATGAAATTAAAGTGTTTTGGGAGCAGATTTGTGGGCAGATTTAGCGTTTGTACCAAAAAAAAGTATAAATTTTTTAAGTATTTTTAGGCATTTCTTTTATCACTTCACAAATTCACGTCTTTTTACAAGTCTTGGGTCCTCTTGGAACGTAACTCCCGTGAATCTCGTAGCTCGACTGTATGTGAAGTTGAGGTGCGTTCAGTGGTGATGCTCATATATTCGTTTAACCTGTAAGAAAAAGGGGAACCTGTTCCTCAAGAGAATATGGATGCAGGACGAGTTCAGTGATGTATAAATTACAGAGATAAATCTACAGAGACGGTGAAATGGTAAGACGAGTCCTTCTTCTCATTCTTCCCCAAAAGTGGATGAATGCATGACATACAGGCCTGATACACTCATTTCGTCTCACCCAGGACGACAAGGCCCTCATCCACAGAGCTCAGAAGAACATCTCAAACCAATGGGAGAATTTTGGCAGCACTCTCTCCCACCACCACCACCATATGAATGGAGACAGTTTGGAAGAATGGACATTTTGTAGAATTCTACAGGTATAAACCTGTAGAATCTACACCAAGATGCTCTGAATCTGTTAGGGAGGTTTGTGGTGGCCATTCATGAGATCCTCCACAATCTCCACTGAAGTGACCACTAATGAAGTGACAATCTGGTCATACGTGAACACATCACAGTGTGAACAGCACGAAATTCAACCTCTGCATTTAACCCATTCACCAAGTGAAGCAGGGGGCAGCCAGGAATACGGCACCCGGGGAGCAGTGCGTGGGGACGGTGCCTTGCTCAGGGTACCTCAGTGGTGCCTAGCGGGAATCGAACCCGGACTTCCTGGTCACAGGGCGAATGCCCTAAACACTAGGCCACCAGCTGCCCCAGTAATAGTACTTCAGCCTCCTAACCGTGAAACATTATGAGCTGAGATCCAATTCTAAAGACTTCAAATAAATGTTTATACTTTTTATCTGCAAAACAGCAACGTGACGACAGAATTTCCCTCGGGATAGATAAGGTTCTCTCTTATTTTAGCGTAAAACAGAAAGAAGAACAACATGATTCTTCATCTTCCTCATGAAGATGAATTCAGTTGATTTCTAAAAATGACAATTCTAGGTTTAGTTAATAAATATCTGTCAATATTTATCAGAATCAGAATCAAAAAACCTGACTACCACAACACACATACACAGAGAGAAAGGAACAATATACAATAAAATAAGCCTAAATAAAATCTAAATAAAAATCTGTAGAAAGAAAACAACCACTGTATAAATAGATGATGCTACAGAAATGCTGGTATAATATCTCTCTATAACTAACGCAAATGGTAGTTTGGAATAAGTTCTTGCACTTTTAGAAAATCAGTAGAATTTAATAATAATAATTCACAACAGTCAGGGTCACGTTACAGAAGTTATCCAGAAATAAAAATGAAAGAATAGATCAATTAAATTAATAAGAGTTTATAAGTCTTGTGTTCTCCTCAGATGTTCAGGAAGGGTGTTCCACGTTGGGGACCTTTAGCGCAGTTAGTTTAAGCCGCTCTCCACAGATACGGCGGGCCAGCTAAATATCTTTAGGCATGATGGAGACTCTCTTGGCGTGGATGGTGCAGGTTCGTGTCCTCGAACAGATACACCAAGTCTCGCCTCGCTGGCTTCCTGCAGGCCGTGAGGGCGGAGCTCTGAAAGCGGAGGGCGGACCTGAAATCCTGAGCGATCTCACGCACCGGGCGCTGGAAGGGCAGCTTGCGGATCAGCAGCTCCGTGGATTTTTGGTAATCTCTCTCAGAGCTACGGTGCTGGGCCGGTAACGGTGAGACCTGTTTCTTCACGCCGGAGCGCTCTTGGCCTTAGTGGCCAGTAGCGCCCACCTAACCAACGGTGAATTTGTGGCCAGTCTGCTTTGTTCTTGCCATAGTAGCAAGGTGAGATGGTATTTTGCCTCAAGAACAATAGTGAAAATAATAGAAAAAGTAAATGGAATATACAATCCTATGTATTGATCTGATGATATCATTACAATCAGACACCAACCTTTTGAACATAAGCAACAAATTAGTGAGGCCTATCCAGTACAACCTCCAGACACACCTCCACATCAGAATAGTGTGAATGTCCTATAATAAGTGTCAATGACATTGCGGAAGTTCTCATGTGTGGCAAGTGGGGTTCATAAGTGGCTTTGTGTCGAAAAAAAAAAAATCAATGTCATTTCAATCATCATGTGTCACATTTCCCCCAAATCCTCCCAGCACTCGTCCATCACCCGCTCTCGAACCCCGTCCACGGGCTCCTCTCTCACTCCCTGACGCAGTAATTGAACCACATGATTCAGTGTTTCCTCTTTTTTATGTTTTTGCTGAGAATAGCAGCACCCAGATGAGATGGATGCGTGTCTTCAACGCTTAATGCCTTATCTCTCCCACAGCAGGCCCGAAGGAGGCCGTTTACTGGGCTGGGCTTGACTGACAGCTCATCAGCGCCAAGGAGGCTTTCTCAGGAGAAAACAGTTAGGAAAGGTCAACTTTGGGTCTGCGGTGAATGAGAGGAGCAATCTGTGATGCATTATTGCCTCCAAATATCACTCTGCTATCAGCATGGCGGAGCAGCTCAGAGAGGGTCATCAGAGAGGCAGCGGGTCCCTCTAGTGGTCATTATCATGCAGGAGCGCTGCTGGAGGTACAGTAATGACCTCACCTTGGAATAAAGAGAGAGAGAGAGAGACAGAGAGAGGGACAGAGAGAGACAGAGACAGAGAGAGGGACAGAGAGAGAGAGAGAGACGGAGAGAGAGAGAGAGAGAGAGAGAGAGAGAGAGAGAGAGAGAGAGAGAGAGAGAG
>JBBPDC010041420.1:0-11784 GCA_037974485.1 Hemigrammopetersius urotaenia | reverse complement strand
CTAAATGAACACACACACACACACACACACACACACACACACACACACACACACACACACACACACACTACATACCCACTGAACATACTATATATATACACACACACTACATACAAACTAAGCACACACACACATACACAAACTAGACAAACTACACATACACTACTTACCCACTGAACGGACCACACACACATCATCCAAACTAAACACACTACACACACACTACAGACTCATTAAACACACTATAATCAGACTACACAAACACTCTCCACACACACACACACACACACACACACACACACACACATTACAGACTCACTAAATACATTACACACATGCTACCATCATTAAATACACAAACACACACACTACAAACAAACTAAACGCACACTACTTACCCACTGAACACACGACACACACACTACATACAAACTAAACACACACACACTACAGACCCACTAAACAAACTACACACACACACACAAACACACTACAGACCCACTAAACAAACTTACACACACACACACACACTACAGACCCACTAAACAAACTACACACACACACACTACAGACTCACTGAACACACTGTATATGCACCCACACTACAGACTCACTGAACACACTGTATATACACACACCACATACCCAATAAAAACACACTATACATGAACACTCTACAGACTTACTACACACTATTACATATCCACACAATACCCTATACACACATCTTACACACACTTACTACACACTAAACACTCCTCACACACACACTATACACACATTTTACACACAACACTCTCCACACACATGCACACACACTACACATTAAACACACTGTACACACATTTTCTCTTCCTTTCTTTCTCTTTCCCTCTTTCTTTTTCTGCTGTACACACTGTACACTGTTCTCTTCCTTTCTTTCTCTTTCCCTCTTTCTTTTTCTGCTGTACACACTGTACACTGTTCTCTTCCTTTCTTTCTCTTTCCCTCTTTCTTTTTTCTGCTGGACCTGTTGGCATGTCTCCTGATTCTCTCTCCCTCTTTCTTCCTTTTCTCTCTCTTTATTTTGTCTTCCTTTCTTCTCTCTCAGGGCTGAGTATTTAGCTATAACCTCTGAGAGTAAGGATAACTGTGCTGGAGTGGCGGTAGCGGAATAACAGGTGGGTTTATTAACGTGAACTAAACAAAGCCTCGATCAGGATTCGCCTGAGCAGCACCGTGTCTCCAAATCAGCCCCGAGATTCGAAAACTCTTGTTTAATCATCAGTTATTTCTACTACTTCTCACACAGCCGAGTCTACTGCACTCTGCAGAGGTGTTGAGCTGCCTCTCCGTAAGAAAGTTTGCACTGTCACCACAGGCACCAAGACCCATATATTTTCTGCCTGGTGTTTCAGAGAGTGTTTTTTTTGTTTTTAAGAAAAAACCTTAACTGATATAAACTCTAAGCGTGTCATGAGAAGGCTGATCCTGGCCGTTAGGAGTCAGCATGAAAGAGCAGGTAAACGCGGTGGATCTAAGACATTGAGTTGGCATGGGACTCAGTGACTGAGCAGAGAATGAATGCCGCTTACCTGTTTATATTCAGGCTTGGAGGGGTTCGGGTGGAGGAAAGGTGGAAAAGGTGCAAAGATGGTGGAATGCTTGGATAGCTTCTGGAGTGAGGGTGAATCGTCGGTTGGAGGGTTGAGTGGTCAGAGATGCAGCAATTGAACTGAAGCCCCAGAAAAGCCTGGAGCTGCTTAAGCGTCTTGGGTAGGGGCCAGTCATGCACAGCCTCCAGCTTCTGGAGGTACGGGGCCACACCCTGGGATAAAATGACAAACCCCAGGAACGTGGTGGAGAACAGTTCAGTGCAGTTGGTGGGCGAGCAGCCTCTTAAGAACCACCCTCACATGCTTCATATGTTTTTCAAGGCTAAGATTATGAGAATGTAATCCAAGTAGACAAAGTCCCAATGGCCTAGCATGTCCTGCTGCATATCACTGATGATGGGGTGGTGGCCTAGGGGGTAGGATAATTGCCACTGGACCAAAAGGTCATGGGTTCAAGTCCTACCTTTAGCACCACCCATAACCCCAAGTTGCTCCAGGGAGACCGCCCCCTGTAGTTAGGGAATGGAAGTTGCTTTGGATAAAAGTGTCCTGTAATTGATGAATTTTTGGACCACAGTCTGACTGTTGCATAGACCAAAGGGCATAACCAGGCTCTCGTACTGAGTGGTTGGGGTGATGAATGCCGTCTTCCACTCATCGTCTTCTCTGATGCAAATGAGATGAAGCGCTCCGTAGATCCAACTTCGTAAAGAAGGAAGCACCAGAGTGGAAGTGGGTGACGGTTCTTGATTGTGATTTTGTTGAGATAGTCGAATGCAAGGTTGGATGCCACCGTCCTTCTTCTTAACAAAAAAGCACCAGGAGGGGCAGGTCGGAGGGGTGATGAGATGGCAGTTGGACCTTTGCCAGATCATGGCACGCTGGGGAATGGCCTCCAGGTTGACTTCGAGGGCCTTGGACTCCCAAGAGCATGTCCCAGCTGGGTCTCAGAGACAGAGCTCCTGACAAGTTGGCCCCCACTGAATAATGTGATTTTGGCTCTAGGAGCTGAAGGGGTCCTGCTTCAGGAGTCAGGGGTGGCCGAGGATGATGGGTGGTGAAGAGAGTGAGGTGATGAGGAATTGGGTGGTCTCTTGGTGGTCAGTGATGATGAGGGTGATAGGAGAGGTTTGGTGCAGAAATACATTAAGCAGACACAACAAGACACATCATGGCTTTTGTTGTATCTTGATATCAATATATATTATCATATATCATGATTTTATACTGTGCCATGGTCTTATGATCTGCAATATTATATTATATTGTACTATTAGCATGACATGATATCACGATTTTACTGAAGCAATATTGTATTCTGATTTTACTGCTGTATCAACATTGTATCACATAACATCAACTGAGAGATTACATATTACTGATACATATTACATGTTATATGATATTGTGATATTAGCATGATATTACCATATCACCTCATGATACTAAAACAACATGTGATTTTACAGAATTGTATTATGATATGATTGTGAAATAATACTGGTATAATAACATGATATTACTGTTATGTAATACTGTACCGTGAAAATAATTATATTACATAATATATATAATATATTGTATCATGAACCTACTATGGTTCCTGAGAGCTTCAAGCCTCTAGCCTTCTTCCTTTCCCTCCGTTCTACGAAGGCCTTTCACTCGCTGTCTTTGTTTTTAATTCTCAGGGCCAAAACCCCCTTCAACCTTCGGCACTGAATCCCACCGATAACCTTTCTGCCCACATGGTGACCTTCACCCACTCTGCTGCATCAGCGAAAGACTCTGACATGAGAGCGGAATGTCTTCTTTTGTGTTTATTTTCACAACAGCGTTTCATTTCACCAAAGACTCGGCGAGCGTCGAGTTCGGACTCTTTAGAGCAGTGAATGAAGCTCCGCAGGGGGTTAAAAATAGCATGAATCAATGTAAACATTAGAGGTGTGTTGAATATGTATATATGCATTCTTCTGACTGACCTTTTTTCCCACACTTTATATGCAAGAACAAGAAAGTCTAGTTCTAACTTCTAACGCAGCGTTTAGTGAGCCAGTCCTAAACACGACTGCTATTTCTATTGGCATCATAAATGGTATATAGATAATTCTCTATATGCAGATATGAAATTAATGCTGAAATGCTGACAGGATGGATGGGGTAATTTGAGTCAGTGTTCTCTTGGCCTCATCTGTAGCAGCTGGAGGACCGTGGCCGTGCAATGCACACACTGATATTAAAGAAACGGACCAGAAATACTAAGGCTGATGGCTAACAGATCGCAGCTGACCTGGGATCAATGTCTGCTCCTTAATTGCGTCCTTTAACTGGAACTTTAACCATTCGACACTTTCCAAACCGATAATGTAGCCAAGAGTGAACGACAGCTATCATTTGGCATCTTTTAGAGTTTTTATTTATCGTAAGCTGTGTTAGCATTGTTCGGCTAGGTGAGCCGAACAGATTGAAAAGGTTGATTGGCTCGATTATATTTACCTTTTGTAGAAATGCCAACAGTTAACTGACTGCAGTTAAGAACATTTAATGCCGAGCTTAACCAGTCCCAACAAGTTATTTTTCTAAAAATCCGATATTAGCAGTTGGTTGCTAATGCTACCAGCTAGAAAAGCTTGCGCGGCCTTAACGGGATTTGTTTGCTTTCTGCAGTGCTAATGTAGCTGAGTGTGTGTGTAACAGCTGCTAATTAGCATTCCATAAAGACTGGAATTTTAGTGGTTTTAACCGCACAAATCTTCTAAGAGTGGGACCATAACAGTTCCTTTGTGATAAAATACATTTTTGAAGTTAGGGTAAGACTATTAGCCTTTAGCATAAAGCTACAGCCTGCCACTAATCCTGAAGCGCAATCAGTGGAAGATCATGAGGGTTTTTCAATGGGAGGTAATGTCTAAACATAAATTGTTCTCCTGAATGGCCTTTTTTTCACTGAAGACGAGGATTTTAATGGTTTGGTTGGTCATGGCCCAGCTGGACGTCCCGGGGGACGAAGGGGACAAAGGGCAGTATGAACATTTGAGTGTCTCTGGTGTTTTACCACGACTGTCAAACTGTGTTGCCGTTGGCCAGAAAAAAAAGGATGCAAGCCTTACTGTTCCTGTACGATGCATTCCAAAAAAAAAAAAAAGAAACGTTGATGGAAAATCGATATGAAGTAGAGAACTGTCTTCTGTTCTTAAAGGGAGCACTTCAGTGCAGTAGCTGTCTGTTCCGTCTGTCATACTCAAATATCACCAATTATAACATGTCCCTGAATTTAGAACACAACAGAAAACCTGTCAACTCAAGTTCAGATATAATAGAAGCAAATGAGCAGCTGTTGAAACATCTGTCCAGGCTCAACTGGGCCTTCAAATAATTACAAAGGTCTTTGTCCCTGAGCCCCACATTCCATAGCATTTTCCTTTAAAAAAAAAAAAAAAATTATATATATATATATATTAATCAGTAGAGCTGCACGATATACAGAATATCAGTAGTATTGTAATTTTACTGCTAAATATTGTAATTGTGATACCTTTCAATATATTATCACTTTTCTCTAATTTAAAGGGGTTAAAGTATGTTAAATATTTGCTGCCCCATCGACACAGTCCGTATTTGGAAACTAAGCAACAAAAACAGCCAGTCTATCATTGCTAAGGCTCTAAGGAACCTTGCTGTCTTTTGAATGAGCTGCAATACAGGGATGCCAATCAAAAAAGCCTTAAAAGGTACAGTAACAAAAACAGCCTGTTCAATTCTATGGTAGACAGATGGTAGGAATGAACCTAAGAATGAATTGTGATGAATCCTGAAACATTTTTGGTTAACGTCAGGGAAAAAAATAGTGTTTAAAGGGGTTAAAGATAGGATTACATGAAGACCTCATATCATCAGAACACCCAGGAACTCATCCTGTTAGAAACACTGTGATTCGTTAGAGGCTCATTTGCATATTGCAACTTTGTGATATCAGTATTGCAGAGATATTGCGATAATGACTCAACAAATGACACTGTGCATCGCTACATAATCAAGATGAAAGAAGTTGGCTGCCCATTGGATTCTATTATAAATCCACTCCGATTGTGCAGGTTTTGAGGTCTTGATGATGTGGAGGTCTTTAGTGGAGATGAGGAATTACACGCAGACGGAACAGACGACACTGAAAAACACTGAGGTGCTCCTTTAACACCTTTTTAGTAGCCAATTAGTGGCAGTGACTACAGGGAGCAGCAAAACACTGCCAGAGTCTCGCTGTCTTTCGCCCCAGAGTCCAGGAGGGTTTTTATAACTGAGCTCACAACTTGAAACTCAGATTTTAGTGCAACACCAATTTTAGTACCTTTATGATGTTCCAGTCATTGGTGACACTTTCTGAGTAGATTTTTACTGCATGACTTGACATTGTTTGCCTAAAACGATAGTCCTAAACGTCACCGCTTGTACGAAGCAGTCTTGTAGTGGTGAAAAGTGTAGGCACCTCTTCTTCACCTCGCTCCTCTCTTACTGCCCATCGCTTGGACATCCTGAAAGAGTGTTACTAACACACTTCAGAGGCAGAAAGTGATCGTTAGACCTACACACACACACTGTACAGTCGCATACAACACTCTACGGCCTCAATCAAATCTGAAGTATGCACTAAATGTATAAGTGAAAATGTTGCTTGCCAAACAAATTAAGATATTAATGAATGAATAAATAAAATATGAATCATGAATCTGTGCTTGTGTGTTTTTATTAGAGGGTGCTTAATGATGAGCACAAGGCTGCATGAGCAGGGCTGGACTGCTATAGACTTGAGTGGGTGGAGCTAAACTGCTAATGGCTAAGCAGGTGGGGTTAAACTACTATAGGTTGAATGGGTGGGGCTAAACAATTGTAGGCTGTGGGTGGGGCTAAACTACTGTAGGCAGAGCAGGATTGGCTGTATCCAGGCATATGGAAATATACTCATGTTTGTGACATCACACGAAACCCCAAAACACGTTTCTTTCCCAACTTTAATTTTCTTTACGTCTTTTACAATCAGTTTTTTTTTTACAGTACAGTCACCCTCCCCGACCCCCACAGCCCCAATAAATACAGCAGCAGAGCCACAGGTCAGAGACAGTAGGGATGAGAGGATGAAGAGAACAGGTGTGAAAAATAAAGTAAACAAAAAGAAGTGATACAGGAGGAGCTAGGGGTCAAAGGTCAGGGTGGGAGGGATCACAGCAGTAACAGACATCAGCGCTACAAAATAAACCAAAATTGTCAAAAACATACAAAAAAAAAAAAAAGACCCTCAAAACTGCATAAAAAGCCTGTGAAACAGCAGACTACGAGCAAATGAAGTTCCCTTTATCGCTTTGGCCGGCCCTTCAGATCAGTTTGGTCCTTTCAGTCCGGCCTGTAGGAGATAAATACTTAAATACTAAAAACTTTCAGCTGGTCGAGTCTACGAGAAACCTGAACACTTCAAGTCTGCTCCCATTATAATACAATATTATATATAATACAATATTAATAATGACCAGTAATGAAAAACACATGATCTCCCTCAGATTCACCCACCCCCCAATAAATACAGAGAGAAAGAGAGAGAGAGAGAATAAAGTGTATAACCCATTTCTGCATTATTTTCTTGTTATAGTTCAGAATTGTGTTTTTGATTATTGCTAAAACGGTTCACATTTTCAAACTCAGTCTTTCAGTCTTTCGTTGGTCCGTGTTCGTAGTCAACACAGAACAGAACGACACAAACAGATCAGACCAGATCAGATAAATAAATACTGTAACCGTGGAAACACATCGCCTCAGATGAGCTTCAGATCAGCTTTCAGTCATTGAGCTCCAAAAAAAAAAAAAAAAAAAAAAAAAAAAAAAAGACTTGTGAAAAAGAAGCTGTGAAAATGTGGGCCTGCCCTTCCACTGACACAGGAAAAACACTGCAGGGGTGTGCGTGTGTGCGTGTGCGCGCCTCAGACAGAGACAGAAAAGAAGGTAGAGAAAAAGCGAAAGAGTAGAATTTGGGGGAAATTAGAGATAAATCAAGATGAGAAGCAAAAGGAAAAAAAGAAAAGACAGAAAAAGAAAACCTACAGTACAGGGATTGTGATTGGGAGATTAAAAAGTTAAAAAGAGAAGGAATATGGTTTTAGAGACAAAGAGAAAAACTGCAGAGAGAGAGAGGGAGAGGGAGGGAGGGAGGGGGAGAGGGAGAGGGAGAGAGGGAGAGAGAGAGGGAGAGAGAGAGAGAGAGAGAGAGAATTTCTTTCAGCCCACCTTTGATTCTCATTGAACTCTGAGGAGTGTTTAAAGAGACCGTATAGTTCTTACTTAAAAATGATCAGATCGATTATAATTATTATAATCTGCACTTTATATTTAGACACTGGGATTTATAAATGTACTTTCTTTTGACAATCCTTTTTTTGATCACCATTTCCTGTGTAAAAATGAATCCGAATCAGGCGGATGTTTAAACTGAATTCGATATTTCATGATATTCAAATAACTGCATTTCACTACACTGGCAACCCTGAAGACACTGAGTTAAAGCAGTTCAGACCCAAAACGTGCAGAACCGGGGGTGGGGGGCAGGACCACAGTCATTACAGTTATTGCTTTAGTCTTGAAGTGGTTTTTCGGGTACGGGGGTCTCTCTGCGATTTCCCCCATTGTTCAGTCACAGTAGAAAGGCATGTTGCAGCTAAGGAGCTTGGGTAATTTTACCCAATAATATACCATGATGGAGTGATCACACCATGGATTGAACAATCAGGAAAAACGTTCGCTCTGCATCCTCCAGTGCATTATCAGACTTGGGGAAGATGTCCTTTAAACCTGTGTGTGTGTGTATTCGTTCGCAGGGCTACAGTAGGGAGATATGTAGAGTGGGCAGACAGTCACTGATCCGGCAGTGTGTCTGAGGCAGATGTAGCAGTGGGTGATGAGGGGTAAGCGGCATCCTGCAGCATCTCTGGACTAACAATGCCTCTGTGTAACTTCTCCAGAGACTGTTTCATCTACATACAGGGAGAGAAATCGGAGAGAAAATTGAAGCAGCATATTCATAGCATTCATTTCCTCATACGTATATACAGCTTACATATCTTTATATATTGCTTCCAAAGATCCAGATTAAGTCAAAGAACGCATGTCAGCCTAAGCCAATCAGAGGCAGAGATTGCACTAAGGCAAAAAAAAAACAAAAAAACATGACTAGTCAAACTTCTCTCAGGGGGTGTCAACAAGTCAGCTCTTCTGTTAATGCCGACTTGTTGAATTAACGCCTTCATTCAAGAAAATGCACTTGGGCCATTGAATGGAACGTTTACAAATGGAATGGTTGATAGGATTATTGTTCTCTGCAACTCGAGAAGTGAGGAATTTTTGTATCTAATAGTTTAAGCAACTATAGTTGTTTTTATTTTTCTAGACAGTGGATGTCAGTACTGCTGCCAGAGGGTGGTTGTAATGCACCTAAAATGCCTCAGTCAGAAAAAGTCATTTCAGGTCATGTGGATTAAAGTAATTGGTGTTTGATGAAGAGGCTTTAACGAGCGAGGAACTTGTCAGATGCAAGATTTCATACAATTTCTCATTAATTTTGTGCTGCAGATTGGTGTATCACATCAAGACGCTACTGCTATTTGCTACAATTTGCTTACAGCCAGACACTCATCATTTACTGTATGTTCATCCCCTTGCTTCTATTTGTTATTTAGAATTATTATTTCTAAATGAACTAAGTTATATCTGTTCAGACAGTGCGTTTAAAACTTTTATTTATTTAATAGTAATATCAAGAAAATATTAAGAGACTTCAACAAGCGTAAAAACACAATGTTGTTCTTACTGTAAAAAAGAGCAGAGACTTTGAGTCATTTCTCATATAATCTTGAGCCCCACCTGGTCAAGCAGGGTGACCGATGATTGCAGTATTTGCTGCCATTTGCCCAGCTGAGCCTGGTGGATCTGCCGCTGCAGCTGTAGAACCTGCGTCCACTCTGCAGCCGACTGAGGGAGAGGGCTGAGAGAGAAAGAGAGGAGACAGAGAAAGAGAAAGAGAGAGAATAAGAGAAAAACATTGTTATTAATGGGAGAGTCTGGATGGCTTTATTCTCGCATTCCTGCACCTTGATGCTTATCCCTAATGATCATATGCAGACACGCATTCACACACAGCCCATTTTCCTTCATGTACACTACAGGCCAGAAGTCGGGTCCACCGTCTCACCCATTAAAATACATTTGTTACAGTTTCTCTATTTAAAGTTAAGACAGTCTGACAGACAGGTAATAGTATTTTGCACCAACAAGGTGATTAATAGCCAATGTACAGAAATGAGGAGTGGCTCAAGATTTAACAGAACTACAGTTCAGCGGTTCTTAAAGTGATTTCAAGAACTCCCAGATCCTCCAGTGTGTTGCAGGCTAAAGCAAAAATGTGGACGATTGGCCTAAGGACTGTCTGGAGAACTGCTAATTTGATCTAACAATAAGGTTAATGTATTTAGTGTTCCTATTAGATAGTGTGTGTGAGGTACCTGTCTGAAAGTGAGTAAGAGTGCCAGGTCTCCAGTGTATGAGCAGCTCTCTCCAAAGCCCACAGCTTATAGAACAGTAGCATATTCAGAGCTACGAGCACCACCAGACTACATAGACAGAGAGAGAGACAGAGAGAGAGGAAGAAAGAGAGAGAGAGAATTGAGCAGACAAAAAAAAGCACAAATAGGGAGAGGTGGATGGGAAGGATGTTTACAGCTCCCTCCCCCAGACGTGGTCAGTTAGTTGAGATGTGTTTAGGTACAAATGCTTCTTTAGTTCTGAGCTGGAGCTATGATTGTAACGTCAAAAAGAATCGCCCAGAACCCTCAAACCACACCCAACTCTTAATTAAGGTGGATCAGACTTGTGGAAGTGGTTTAGGACACAGTATGATTTACTTCAGTGTTGACCTGAACGCTGTGGAGCCTTTTTGCACAACAGGATCTGGTTTCACAAACCACCTCAGGAGCAGTAAAGTGAAGTGAAAGTGACCATTCGGTCATACAGTGGGGCAAAAAAAGCATTTAGTCAGCCACCAATTGTGCAAGTTCTCACACTTAAAAAGATGAGAGAGGCCTGTAATTTTCACCATAGGTATACCTCAACTATGAGAGACAAAATGAGAAAAAAATATCCAGAAAATCACATTGTCTGATTTTTAAAGAATTTACTTGCAAATTATGGTGGAAAATAAGTATTTGGTCAAAAACAAAAGTTCATCTCAGTACTTTGTTATAGACCCTTGGTTGGCAATGACAGAGGTCAAACGTTTTCTGTAAGTCTTCACCAGGTTTTCACACTGTTGCTGGTATTTTGGCCCATTCCTCCGTGCAGATCTCCTCTAGAGCAGTGATGTTTTGGGCTGTTGCTCGGCAACACGGACTTTCAACTCCCTCCAAAGGTTTTCTATGGGGTTGAGCTCTGGAGACTGGCTCGGCCACTCCAGGAGCTCGAAATGCTTCTTACGAAGCCACTCCTCTGTTGCCCGGGCGATGTGTTTGGGATCACTGTCGTGCTGAAAGACCACGGTTCATCTTCAGTGCCCTCGCTGATGCAAGGAGGTTTTCACTCAAAATCTGACGATACATGCCCCATTCATTCTTCCCTTTCCACGGATCAGTCGTCCTGGTCCCTCTGCAGGAAAACAGCCCCAGAGCATGATGTTTCCACCCCCATGCTTTACAGCAGGGATGGGGTTCTTTGGATGCAACTCAGCATTCTTTCTCCTCCAAACACCACGAGTAGAGTTTTTACCATCTGACCATAGGACATTCTCCCAATCCTCTTCTGGATCCAAATGCTCTCTAGCGAACTTCAGACGGGCTGCACATGTACTGGCTTAAGCCGGGGGACACGTCTGGCACTGCAGGATTTGAGTCCCTGGCGGCGCAGTGTGTTACTGATGGTAGCCTTTGTTACTGTGGTCCCAGCTCTCTGCAGGTCAGTCACTAGGTCCCCGTGTGGTTCTGGGATTTCTGCTCACCGTTCTTGTGATAATTTTGACCCCACGGGGTGAGATCTTGCGTGGAGCCGCAGATCGAGGGAGATGATCAGGGGTCTTATCTTCCATTTTCTATTAATTGCTCCCACAGTTGATTTCTTCACACCAAGCTGCTCCCTGTTGCAGATTCAGTCTTCCCAGCCTGGTGCAGGT
>JBBPDC010041391.1:0-11785 GCA_037974485.1 Hemigrammopetersius urotaenia | reverse complement strand
TTTTATTCTTTTTCTTATGTCAGTGTACAGCACTTTGGTCAACTCTGTTGTTTTAAAAGTGCTATATAAATCTATTAAAGTTGAAAGTTGAAAGTTGAAAGTGGTACAATTTACCAATGGAACTATAGCTGGAAGGTGCAGAAGGTTATGTATAAAATGTACCAAGTACCAAGACTGTTTCCAACTCTATTAATTAACTAGATTTGTTAACTTCTGGATAAAATAAAATTTGAGTTTTTAAAGTGATGTGTCTCAATAGTGGAGCTAGGAAAGCATGGTCTCTCAGCACCTTGTCATAGCTGGAAAACCAGCTTGGACAGAATTTAATACTAAAGTATGTGCATAATGTAACTTTTTTTAAAAACAAATTTCTCTATGATATTCTACCAGTTTGATCAATCAGTCTTGAAATGCAGACTGGTGACCTTTATTGTCTGCTCTTTTCTGAAAATGGAAGTACTGATCCAAAAGAATTTTGTGAGCTAACATATCAGCGATGTAGCTTTCAAAAAGTTGCACAGCCTGTCAAGATGGTGTATCAGCTGTGGAATCTGAACTGAGTTGCTGCACAAGAATTAAGTGGCAAAGTTCACAAAATGTATATTTTATATGGCTGAAGTCTGAAGGAAGTCTGATCACATTGTGCATTGACATTCTCAGTCAAAAGCTGTTCTTTTACTTGTTCCTTACAAATGAATGAGCATAAAACGGAATAAATGCCTTGAGACACAATTTCCAAACCCTATTTTCTGATATTTCCCACAGTGTTGATGTCAGAATCTTCTGTAGTCACTTATCCTACTGAAACACTATGTGTCTGACTAAAGGTCCTGCTATACGTGCAGCAATAATATATATATATATATACTTTCAGACTGATGGCACTCAGTGTTTCACTGTTAATAGCTCCCTAATAAATTATTCAGTGTAGAAAAAGGCAATGGCCAAAAAGCTCTACTGGGAGGGTTAAAGTACACAAAACAAGTATTCAGCATTAAAGTCCACTGAACCCCCGAAAACATTTAATGCTTTATCAGGATCATAATGCTGCTACAGAATCATAGTACAATACTAAATCCCAGCTGCTATGGGCGAAGGCCGGGTACACCCTGGACAGACACCAGCACGTCTCCAGGCCACATACAGAGACAGACAACCATTCATGCTCACATTCATATCTAGGGGCAATTTAGTGTACTCTGTTGACCCATACCCAGTCCATGTATATTTTTGGTGGTGGAAGGAAACGGGAGCTTCCGGAGGAAACACACACAGTCATAGGGAGACCATGCAAACTCCACACAGAAATAGACCACCATCTAACCATGGAAGGTGGAATCTTGGGAGGTGCACTGAGAGTATTATTAAGACAACACCAACTTAAGTAATGTCAGATCATTTGGAGCGTCAAAATGCAGGGTGCAAGGAGGTCTGGAATCTGATGTTTTGGGAAAATATTTGGCTCAGGAGAAAAACAAATTGCAAACCGTAACAGCCATAAACTTCACTCAATGTTCTTCTGTTCACTCAGTGGTCATCTGGCAGGAATAACCCATACAAGTTCTGCGTTTGACAATTTGTCCATCATACGTCTATGAGGCCAGACACAGGTATGATAAGATAAGATAAGATAAGATAAAATAAGATAAGATATAATAAAATAAGATAAGATAAGATATAATAAGATAAGATAAGATAAGATCAGATAAGATATAATAAAATAAGATAAGATAAAACAAGGGGGGGAATTTGTTTTGCCACAGCAGAAAGTGGAGGCATAAGTGAGGAAATAACCCCTGTTCGCTTTATTGAAATTAGTTAATAATATCTTGCTGAGCAATCTTCATTTCTGTAGGCACTTCCAAAGATGGTGGAAGGCTGAAAAGAATAAAGTACAGACCTAGATTCTGGTCAAGGCCATTAATCACAGATCCTTTTGTCTCAGAATTATAAAACTGAAGCTGAGTGGCAACTCAGAAACTCAAGGCAGGATGTCTGCAAAAACATAATGGACAAGCTTTGTGTCCTAGATAGAGACAAGTATGAGAAAAGTACCAGCTATCATAAAGAACTGCAATCCACAACAGGCACATTGCTGAGAGGGACAGCAGTTGCAAAGGATTAGCACACTGGTGGAAATTGACTTGTCTGATCTGAAGAGCTACACATAAGATGTTGTGGAGTTAACGAATGGTGAGCTGGTGAGCAAGTTTTAAGAAAATACATTGTTGCCTGGCATTATTTTTAACATTGCAAACAAGGTACATTCATCAAATACCAAGACTGTTTACAACCCTACTAATTAACTAGATGTGTTAACTTCTGGATAAAATTAGAGTGTTTTAATAAGGATGTGTCTAAATAGTGGAGCAAGGAAAGCATCTTCTCCCAGCATCCTGTCATAGCTGGAAAACCAACCTGGACAGAATTTAATAATACAGTTTGTGCATAATGTAACTTTTTAAAAAAACAAATTTCTCTGTGATATTCTACCAGTTTGTAGGGGGAGTGAAATGTGACCAATTTGACTGGAGAGCTAAAATGGAGATAAAAACGGACTGGGTAAAAACACTGAGGTTAAAATCCTCATTTATATTTACAGTATTTGGCAGATGCTTGCTTACAATCCCTCATACAAGTATACCTACACTTTGATTGGTGGTTGGTCAAGAAAGACTGTGCTTGGTTCTCTAAGAGGGTGAGCTGTGGTGTAATAAGTACTAACAGGTAAGATGAAGGTCGACTATTTTTGGCTTTGTAGGTGAGAGTTAGATTTTTTTAAACTAATGCGAACAGCCACTGAAAGCCAGTAACATAGTGGGGTAGTAGTGAATACCAGATGTGCTGTCCGAGTCAGTTGTAGAGGTTTGGTGGCCTTATGGGGAAGGCCAGCCAGAAGTGCATTGAAGTGGTAGTCCAGTCTTGAGACACCGAACAAGTATCTGAGTGGCTTTAGTGATGAGGAAAAGAAAAATTCACCTGATGTTCTAAAAAAGCCACCTACAACATTACTAACTACTAATGTGAGATGGAAATGAGAGATCCTCATTTAAGATGAAACCAAGATTTTGTGATTCTGGTGTGGGAGTGATGACAGCATTTCCAAAAGTGATGACCCAGGAGAAAGGGGCTCAAAACTCAACAGATCAATGGAGTTCCAAAATGTTAAATATTTTTAAATGTTTTTGGTCTTCATTACTAACAGTTTTGTCACACAGAGATGTTCTCTGCATAGTCAACCTTTATGACTGTGTTTGTGTGTAAAAGATCTCAGTTTTGGTTGGTCACCCTGTATTATCCCTCTTCAAAAACAGCTTGGATAAGCTAAACTGCTGTAGGTGCTTATAAGACCAGGTGTTGGGTTATATATTCATTAAAGTAATGAATTCATCTGTAATGTAATGCACCTTCATACCTGCACAGAGATGAGGATAAAGGTGATGATGAGCTGTGAGGTGGGGCTGATGAACTTGGGCGGAGTTACAGACTTCTTGCCCTGCTCAAAGATGCGGTAGATACGGTTGGTTTTGGTCAGCATGGCAGAATAGCTGATGCACATGCCAAGTCCAAGCAGCAGGCGGCGAAACGCACACACCACTGCCCCGGGCTCCGCAATCATCAGAAAAGTGATGAGGTAGATGAGGAAGATTCCAGTCAGAAGGACGTAGCTCAGCTCGCGGCCAGATGCACGGACGATTGGCGTGTCGTTGAAACGAATGAAAGTGACAATGACACCTGTGGTAGCCAGGATGCCCAGGACGGCCAGGAAAACTGGAATAATTGCCCAGGGAGAGCTCCACTCCAACTTGATGATGGGTGTGGGCCGGCAGCCAGTGCGGTTGGGGGTGGGCCGCATGTCAAATGGACACATGTCACAGTTAAACTCGTCCAGTAAGAACTGATACCCATCGCACAGCTCGCAGTGCCAACAGCACGGGACACCTTTCACCATTCGCTTCCGCTCCCCCGGTTCACATGGAAAACTGCAGACTGAGTCTGGAACCTGTTTATCTCCTCCTGACCACTGCATGTCCTCCGCCTTACAGACACATAGACAAGGAGAGAGAAAAGAGATTAAGTCATAACTGTGATGAGTTCATCCACTGGCAGTGCTCTTATCCTGCACCATTTTTAAAAGAATGGTCCGGTGAAAAGGCATAACATCTTTTTTTCATATGGAAAGTGATCATTTGGCGAGTTTACACACAGCTATGGGATGGTAGGCCTGGGTTCAATATAAAAGGGTATCTGTGAGACAAGTAATCCAGTGATAAAGCTTCAAAGTTGCTGTGTTATGAATAAGTACTATATCACTAAGATAAATTTAATTTTAAACTGACATAGAAATCCCCACAACAATGCGGAAACCATTTTTCATGGCAATGTTTTTTTTTTTTTAGCATTTAGTTCTAAATTATTTAGAAAAATATAATTTACTAACGTAAATAGTAAGCTGAATTCCTATTCAGCTGTTTCCGATTCAGTCATGTTTTTTTAGAACCGAATTAATAATTGATGGCGAAAACCCCAGAAAATTCATGGAAACCGCAGATATTCTCCAATTTTCTTTTGTTTATTTTGTGCCAACATATAATACTTGTGTATTTGTATTTACATGTATTTTAGTGCTAAATTATTAAGAAATAACACAGGGACCTATAGCCAACATCTATTTGTATAGGAGAAACACAGACAGTGCTACTCACTAACTTGCATAATTGATTATTATGTAATCATATTATGTAAATAAGATATCACCCAGGCCTAATTGGAGAGACATATGTATTTCTAACTTAGATACATCCAGTGCAGTGCATCGTACTTAGATACAACAAGGCAAAACTAGAGAAGCAAACCTCCACTGAGAGGGCGGTGTCTCTTGGAGAAGTGACAGCACATTGGGTGTTAAAAGATAAATATTTAGCACAGACCAACTGACTAAAGTCCTTATCATCTCAGGAGCTCTCCTGATGCCTACATTGAGTCGTAGGTGGTTTGTCCACTGGCCAATGAGTTTGTATCCCGGGTTGGTGGTGTTGGAGAGCTGGTATTGGAAGATATCGTAACGTCCCGGGGCATCTCCATCCTCATTAAACATCACCCCAGTACCTGCGCTGCCTGTGGAGCCAAGAGAGGCTGAGATTTAACAACCAATCCGGGAGCAGAGTTTATTTACATATACACACACACACATACACACACACACACACACACACACACATACACACATTCAGTGTTCTGCATAAGGGCGCTGACGCGTTCTTAAAACATTTAATTATCAAATCACACCAGTGAATCCACCCTAGAGTAAACTGCATTTATCAGTCATTACTTGGAACTGTTTAACAGATACTGTGAGCCAGAAGCTGTAATTATAATTTGAAGGTGACTCCAAAGACATATATTTAAACTGATTCAGAATTACTTCTAATTTTGTATCCGAGATAAGCACAAATTATGAGCAAGTGAATAAGACAAATGATTTGATACACATGAAAAAACATTCTCTCCATGAACATAAAACCTAAAAAGACACTCTTTTCATGAGAAATGTGATCACACTTTACTAACACGTTTGCTCATGAACAGGTATTGAGGTATTTGAGAACTTTAAATGGGCATCTTCACCACCACCCATTGTTTCTGTTCAATTTTCTGCTTTTGGAGATGAGCTGCTGATCTGATTAGTTCTGACTGGTTCTCCATTCTAACTGTTATTGTGTAATGGTTTTCTAGCTATGCATAAGCAGACAAACCACAGTGTGGTGATTTGGTTAACTAACATTAGATTAACTAACATTACCATGAGCTGTTGCCAGGCAGCAACTAAAATTGGGTAGCTAATGCACAAGACATCAATGCCCTTCCAATAACCTCCCCACCCATTGAGAATAAGCCTTAGAAATCAACATAAGGGGAGTTTTTCTCTCTGTACATTCAGGAGCAATATCTTTAAAGTGATTATGTGTTTCACTCAACTGCCCTGAGGTATCCACAGTTGAGTGGAAATCCATACAAGGGAGAGGGATGACCATAGCTGGGAAAAACACTAACAGCTCCGTGTTAACACTAGATTTCATTGAAAGCTCTGTGCACTCAAAGTCAAGAAATGGAGAGAAAGAAGAAAGAGGACTGGCACAGAGGAATGGCACTGAATAGGGGAAATGCATCTAGTGTTTGGAAAGAGAACACCCTGGGGGAGATGAGTGGGGGTAGAGACAGACTGTGAGAAAGAGAGTATGCCATGCTGTAGTGGTGCATTAGGAGGGTTTTTCAGGCTTGAAGTGAAACCATCTCTTCTACACACTGACATCTCTATCCTTCACTAGGAATAGGTTCTATCTAATCTATCAAATTCCTATTGTGAGACTTGACAGGCTTTATAGAATGATGAAAAAAAGATCAAAAGAAAAAAACTTTCAGCCTAATGAGAAAGTGTAGTGCATATCTCCATTGTCTAAATACCAACATCTTTTAGGTGAAATTAGATTATTTTTTAATTGTCACTGCACAGGGTAGAAATACTTGGTAGTAAAATGCAGTTGGCACTTTACCAAGACACAAAATAGCAAAAAAGTGGAAATAATAGATATATACAGAAAAAGTATGAACAAGACAAAGATAAGAATGATTATGTGTAAGACGTAGAAATCTACACTATCCCACAATAGACAGAAGTGACATGGAAGTGTACAACAGTATGGATATTATATAGACAAAAGTATTGGGACACACCTCGTAATTCTTGAATTCACATGGCTCCTCACATCCAGCATCACCTTAATGCTTCAACAAACTAAGATATTTTGGACAACGTCATGCTTCCAACTTTGTGGACAGAACCCGTTTGGGGAAGAACCTTTCATATTCCAGCATGACCATACCCCAGTGCACAAAGCAAGCTCCATAAAGACATGGTTGGATGAGTTGTATGTGGAAGACCATGACTGGCCAGAACATCAGTGTGGACCCAAGTGAGGTCTTCAGAGATATGCACATCTGGACACATCTGTTTCATTGACGTGGAAAGAGACATGGTCACAACTTTTCAGTGGTGTCTGTAGTGAACTCCTTGAGCCTCTTTACACTGAGGGTGAGGTTGTTGGTCTTGCTCAGGTGGGTGAGGGCAGAATGTGCACAGGAGACATTATCGTCTGTTTACTTGTGCTGGTAGTAAGCATTTACATTTGTGGCATTATTCAGACGCTTTTATCCAAAGCAACTTCCATTCCCTAATGGACAGTCTCCCTAGAACTTGGGGTTAAGGGTCTTGCTCAGGGACCCAGTGGTGGTATGATGAAGGTAGGATATGAAACCAGGGCCTCTTGGTCCAGAGGCAAGTATCCTACCCACAAGGCCACCACCACCCCTTTGTTTTGTAAGCATACTGTTGTAGGTCAAGGATAGAGGCTGGTGGCTGCAGTGGTCCATGGCACTGGTACAATGGTGGTTGTCTTGAAGTGTGTGGTATAGTAAACCCAGCCAGGCACAGACTGAAGACATCTACAAAGATATCTTTGTCAGACAGACTTTGCTCTTGTTTCAGGTTGTTGACGTCTAGTCACACTTGAACACCCTGACTTTCTAACTTAATCACGGCGCTGAGAACACAGCTTTTGAGCCATTTTGGTGAAGATGAACACATTGTAGTTATGGATTCATGTTCATGAACTTAGAGAGAGCTGAGAGTTTATGTGAGCTGATATGATCATGACTTTTATTGTCATGTTTGTGCTAAAGAGTGTGCAAATTAGCCAGCTTGCCAGCAGCCAACTTCTATGTCAGCTTACAGCTTACTTGCACACAAGTCACTTCACTACCCCCAAATATACTTATCTACACCGCTTATTTCACTAGGCTACATGGACACCAAATGTCTAGCGTGACTGATGTTTCAGGGCTTGAACAACCACTCTTTCCTTTTTAAAAACATGAAACTTGGCAGCCACACAAATCGGTCTTTGTGGACAAGACTTTACACTCCTGCTGTAAATGTAGGTGTTTGGACAAGAAAGGTTGAGCACTATAAATTATAAAGGATTTGCCATTTCTAAACAAGCCCTCTGATCTGTGGGAAGAGCATGGATTGGTAAGCTGCACTCTGAGGCAAGATGACACGCAGTTGTCAAGTATTAAAGAGATTTCTGAATATCTAAGGTCAAATAGAGGAAGGTTATGAAGCATAAAGCATAAAACACTGTGACGCGAAAAGATTTAAAAAGGCTTTTTTTTGTATACACTGTGACGCGAAAAGATTTAAAAAGGCTTTTTTTGTATACAAGAAAGAAAAAATGATTTTAATTAAAACTCAATAACCCTCTCATTTAAACTATGCTTGTGTGTATCAAGGCCATGTGTCATTTGTGTCTCCCAGTTACTGTTTTGAAAGAATGTTTCAGCATTTTTCACTCTGCCACATCCTACAGTCAATTCTACAGATGAGCAGTTTAATTTAGAAATATCTGTACATTAAACAATGAATTCTTTACAGTGAAAGAATTTCACATATAAATACGTTTTCACGTACACATTTAATGACCGAATCTGATTACAATTATAAATGCATGAGAACTGAGCACAAGAAAAATAAGTTGTATTAAAAGTAACACAAAATGGCCTGTCCCTAACTAGACACATGAATGTGTGTGTTCACAGGTTTCAGAACGCTTTAAGTCTGTAGCTTTTTTTTTCAAAAGCAGGGACAGCATGAGGCAGAATAACCTGAGCAGCCATGAATATGGGTGTAGCATAACCATGCAAATGTGAAACCATCCTCAGTGGAGCTATAGTGTACTTATGGTGACCCATCAGAAATGTTGTACTGACCATTGAAGTTGACGGCACGGATGTATTTAAGCAACATTCCGCCTTCCACAGGGTCCATTCTCTCACAGACGCCTGTAGCCCCAGGACACAGGTCCATGTGCATGGTGTGGAGGGCGTGGGCCATGGCGTAGACTGCATCGATCACAAACTGCACCTTCCCTTCCTGCTCATATGAGGAATCCCTGCTGATCCGCTCCTCTCCTGCAAAAAACCCAAGTAAGTAAGGAATTCAACTTGAAAGCATCAAAAACATCAATTTACTGTTAAGATTTGGTAGTTTTTTGTTCTTGTAGCTTCTCTTCTACACAGCCAGTACTGAAAGTACACGGATTTGTCTGTGTCATGAAAATTGTGATTTTGTGAAAGCGACCATTCTTTCATACGTGAACACACTACAGCACACAGTGTGAACAGCACGGAATTCTTCCTCTGCATTTAACTCAAGTTATGCAGCAGGCAGCCGGGAACACAGCACCCCGGGGCGGTGTGTAGGGATGGTACCTTGCTCAAGGGTACCTCAGAGCCCTAACCAGTAGGCTACCAGCTGCCCCCATACTTTTTATTGACAGTCATTTTATTACCAGACCTGAAGAAAACTGAAAAATATACAACATTTTAATTTCAGTTACAGTTAAATAAGCTTGTAATGTGACAGATGTTGGTTATTTAAAACATGGGGATTTCAGAAAAAAATGTGACACTGCACTACACTCAAAATTCACATCGAGTGAAAATTGTTGAAAATAATTGCCTGTACTTTGTGTTATGGGTTTAAACCAGAACAATACAATTAAGGTTATATTTGCAACCCTGCATGAAACTGTAGCTGATAAATGCCTCCCAACTGCCTCACAGATTTACCAGGAGGTGTGAACAAGCTGATGAGTAATAAACACTGTACTGTATTTACATTATATTTAAATCATTTAAATGAAAGGTAAATAATGTAAATGTAAAGTCTCTGCAGACCTGTACATTTCCTCTGGCCGCTGTCCAGTTTAATGCCAGGCCGAGTCAGCTTGCATTTAAAGTCGTCTTCCCAGAATTCCGCAAACCAGATGTTTCTCCTGTTGTTCTCCAGAGAGCGTGAGGTGAAGTACTGGTCAAAACCTGAACAAAACAAAATGCTTACATCCTTGACAATTATTTTTTCCAGTGAAGAATAGTATACTACTCATTGTAACAGAAAAACATTACACTGAACATACAACTGTTAACATAAAACCTACTAAAATTTGTGGACTGCCTATTATTATTATAACTGTTATTATTTTTGTACTGTCAAGTCTGACTAGCAACCATATGAATAATGTTTCGCTGCACACACCGGCTTTTGTATTTCTATCCCAATGAACAGCTGAGACTTGTGTAGAACCAAACTTCTTTTGTTGATTCTTACAGGCTGGATTTGTCTCTCTACTCCCTGTGTACTAAATAAGTCATGCAAATTTATACTTCTGAACTATCAGAGTGAATTATCAGACTCAGAATTGGAAAACTTGTGGCCACAGTAACAAAGAGACACAACAACAAGAACAACATGTGTGTACAAAATACAAACCGGCACTTAAACAAATGATGTGATCAGTAATAGAGGTAATATCCTAGTTAACACAAATAGTGATTTGGAATAGTACATTATACCAAGTTTGATACTGCACCTAATAGAAACAAGTAGTAGATAAGATAAGAGAAGATTAGTAACATTGAGAAAAGTAGTGATTTTGCAAATAATAAGATTTTGCACCTATTGATCATGTTTGGCACCCAATAAAAACTACACATGATAATGCACATGGTAAGACTATTGTACTTAATAAAATATTGCACATAATCACAAGCATTTATCATTATGTGTGATGGAGAGAGGGGTTAAGGAGCATTCTGGTATTGCTAAGAAAACATTTCTGTGGCATTCAGTGGAGCACTTTATTCTTCGGAGTCTGTGGCTAAAATTGCTTCTCAGTTCAGTCGCACTGTGTAAATTGTAGAGTGACCATCTGTCATACTTGAACACACCACAGTACTCAGTGTGGAAAGCACAAAATTCTTCTCTGCATTTAATCTATTCACCCAAGTGAAGCAACGTGTAGCCAGGAACACAATGCCCAGGGAGGTACCTCAGAAGTGCTACTAGCAGTCCTGGGATTTGAACCCACTACCCTCTGACCACGGGGTAACTCCCTAACCACTGTGAAGTGGGTGATCATGGTCCATGATGTTTTTAGTTGTCAAGTACCTCACCCAACACTGAGCCCAATTTGCTGATCAGCCTGTTAAGTCTCCTGATGTCTGCCTCTTTCATACTGCCACTCCAGTACACCACAGCATAGAAAATGCCGCTGGCCACAACAGACGCATAGAACATCTGCATAGAGTCATAGAGTCTGCATAGTAAGTACAGCTTACTTTGACCTCTCACGTAGGTGGCCAGGAATTCTGCACACCAAGGTGTTGGTGGTCCTGGTCAATCTCAATCTGATCAATCAGAGACTTTCTCAGGTCCACCCCAAGTTATTTAGTTTTGTTGACTGGTTCAGCTCAAACCAGTCAACGAAACTGTTCACAGCCATCTTAGACCCAGAATCATACACATTCCTAATACATCTGCACTTGGCAACCCTCTGTGTTGAAGTTGTATGTGTACAGTGTGAAGAGGAGCGATGACAGAACTGTTACCTGTGGCCACAGGTACTGTGGCCTTTCAGTCAGATAGTCCATAATCCAAGAGACTAGGGGAGCATGAACGTGCATAGTAGACAGTTTTCACCCTAGCTGAGCTGGCTGAATGGTGTTGAAGGCACAGAATAAATTAAAGAACACGATCATCAGAGATACCCCCAGCTTTTCTAGATTGCAGTGGTCATGGTGCAACAGTGGTGCACCACCTCAAGCTGAACCCTAGCAAGACCGAGCTCCTCTTCATCAAAGGGAGTCCATCACCAAGCCATGATCTCAC
>JBBPDC010041354.1:0-11787 GCA_037974485.1 Hemigrammopetersius urotaenia | reverse complement strand
TGTGTGTGATATATAAATAAATAATTACATGTAAACTTTTTTCTGTAACTTAAAAGTTACACACACACACACACACACACACACACACACACACACACACATATATATATATATACTAAAAGCTAATACTATGTTTACAAATTTTAGAATGAATATCAATAGATCTAAACGGTCAAAGTTATCATTTATTCAGTTATTAATATCGTTGTTAAAAGACGGTTTTTATAGAAGAAGGTTTGCTTCTTGCTGTGTGCTAAATTCCACCAGCAGCTCCTGATTTCATTTAACGAAGGACAGGTTAGACAAACTGGCAAAATGGAGACTGTAAATACTGAGGAGAGGTTTGGAAATAGTTAACACACATCAAATCCAACAAGTCACAGTTTACTATTTGTGTATTTGTTTCCTTGTTAATTTTTTTTTTTTAAACACCCCCCCCCCCCACACACACACTTATACATATACGTGTGTGTGTGTGTGTGTGTGTGTGGTTAAGTTTGTAGATGTATATCTCTTTTTTTCTTGCATGAACAAAGCAGTTACCTTTTATGTGAATGGGCCAATGTAAACAGTACAAAAATATGAAGAAATGTTTCACATTGATTTACAATGAACTGTTTTTGGCATCTCCAATATTTTTGAACATTAGGTTGGCAAACTGTACAATAAGTTACATAAACCTGATGTTTATACTAGCCCGTACAACTTCAAATGCTACCATTTGCACAATACTTCATGTATGACTCAGTTAGAGATTTTCTTCATTCTCACATGGCAGCAGCCCCTTTACAGCACTTAAGAAATGAATTGTATATCACTCTGGATCAAGCCCTTCACACAGCGCAATGCTCTTCAAACCAGAGACCACTTAGAGATGTTTAGGATGTCAGGGAGCATGTGTTAAATAATATATTGGTGAAGTTATGACTCAATGTTTTCTTCTTTTTGAGACACTGAAATGTAGTTATGAGACGGGGCACACATTTTCTGTTCTGTAAAACAGAACGTCCTTCGACGATCCAACTGTCAAGCAGAAACTCGCTAATTATTTTACTTTTGCTTAAGATTTTTACTTCTGCAACATTAACAGTTGTCTTTAGGTCAACCTTTTATACACTTTTCTAACTCACAGAAGAGGTAAACGAATGGGGTGAAACGCTAACATTATCATCCACATCCGCACCTCTCCTCTGCACTGCACCACGCACTTTATTATTTTTATTGATTTGCACTCGACTGTCAGTCTACACCACACAAGCATTACCATTTAAGTTTTACCATGTTTGTCTATAATGTGTGTACAATGTCTGCTTTGTCTATGAGTGTACTGTGTCTGCTTTTAAGATATTCTTTTTACTCTTTTTACTCTTTTTTTTACTTTTTTAATTTTTTACTTTTTTAATCATAATAAATTATATGCCTTTAATCTAAATGTGCTTTTGTGTATTCTACTGGAAATTGTGAATTCTATCTATCTACCTGTCTACCTGTCTATCTGTCTATCTATCTATCTATCTATCTATCTATCTATCTATCTATCTATCTATCTATCTATTTACCTGACTATCTGTCTATCTATCTATCTATCTATCTATCTATCTATCTATCTATCTATCTATCTATCTATCTATCTATCTATCTATCTACCTAGTCAAGAGAGTACATTTGAGAATGTTGGCAAAAAAAAAAATACATAAAAATAATACTTTTCAGTATTTATAATAAAAAAAACTTTTGGGTACATTTTCAGAGGTCAGCAGGCCAAGTCTTACAGATACGTATTCTTGCATATATTTATATTACTGCAATGAGGATTACAACACATTCCTGGCAAAAATGCAAAGTACAAGGCAATACAAATATATTTGAATGAAGTACTACAGCAAGAAACTTATGTTAATTTATTCTTCTGATTCGTATTACTCATCTGCTTATTAGGAGATCTACGATGGACCCTGTTCTTATGAGGTATGCGTTCATTTTCAGTGGTGATCTGTCCCATGTGACCTGTCCCTCACCCTCCTCCTTCAGTTCATTTCTGTTCATCGCCATTACAGTCCTCTAGAGGGCCTGCGTGTTTTACATCTTAAGTCTGAGGCGGCGAATACTGTTTATCTGTCTCAGCTGTGTGTGTTTCTGCCAAACACTAACATAAAACATTCACACGTGTCAAATTTCAACCTATTCATTATGTGTTTACTCATGTGTTAGTTTATTTCAGCCAAAATAAATGCGTATTTCTCAGATAAATAAGTAGCTTTACATGTTATTGTATGATACGGTGCTGCAGCGCTGGCGCTGGCGTTTTAAGTAAATATCTATTATTAATCTGTTATATAACCTCTATATGTTTATGAACAGTGTTTAGGTTGGACTGGAATACATGGGACTGTGTATTCAGAACGCAGAACTTTACATTCAAAGCAGAATCTATATCTTCTTTTTTTAAATGAGAGTTTAATACACACACACACACACACACACACACGTGTGCAGGGCGCTCGCAAATCAATAGAAGGAAGGAAATATGGCCCCATGTGTATGAAGCCTTAACACCTATAAAACCATAAAGTGTCATTTAAACAGTATGAGCAGAAACGGTTGACTGTTAACACGCGCAAAAGGGACGTTTCTGCTGGCTGAGCAAGACGTTGACGTCCCTCACATTGCTTTTTATTAATAATGAATCCTAATAAACAAAATGTTAAACAAACCACCCACGTGTATGTAATTTTACAAACATCTTAGTACTGATAACCGTTCTGTTGGATTCACATGCATTTTACAAAATGTGCTTGATTTGACCCAACAGGATGAAATGTTACTCTTTAAAGGTGTACTGGAATATCTGGAACAGTGTATTCAGTGTTGACCCAAGTGTCCTGTCCAACTCCATTCGTGAATGTACTTTGACCAAAATACAGCAGTTTAGGATCTGTTCCATTATAATGTCATGTTTGTGCCTTTTATGAAACACTCTATATTCGTCAGACAGGACTATTAGATGTGTCTTTTTAGGAAACACTGTATAATACATGCTCTTAAAATAAGGGTGCCAGAAAAGAGGTTCTTTGCATGATGCCATAGAAAAACCCATTCTGAGTTCCTTATAGAATCTTTTAATGGATGTTTATTGAGGGAACCATGCATTTTAATGAGATGTGTGTGAGAAAGGAACCTTCACATAATTGCATTCTAAAAGAACCCAGACGTTGTGATAAACTTTGAAAAGTTACAGAGATCCTTTACAAAATAGGCTCTTTACTACTTACACACCTCTTGTACAGAAATGGTCCTGCTATGGTGCCGTTTGATAAACTCATTGTTGCACTTTTTTCTCTGAGAGAATGTTTGTATATTTGTAAAATTAAGGGAATTAATAGAAACTTTGTCCCACATTTGCGGCAGTAACCGTAAAAGATATGCTTTTCCTTAGTTGGTGGAACTTGCTGCGAGGATTTAATTGCGTTCGGCCACAAGAGTATTAGTGAAGGCAGATACCGATGTGGGATAATTGATCTTAATGGTAAACACCACACAGTGGCACTTCATTGAACACAGTTCCACTTTACACCCCTTTTAGCTAATCTATGGTATTGGACAGTGTGACATTGCTACAGGCTTTCAGGCTGCTGCACACACCTTCCAGAAAACAAGTCAACCGTGAGCGTCTCGCATGAGTACACTCCATACGCTACAGCTGAGCATGAATGCATGTCTGACATGGCTCCACACTTCCTTTACAGTGCACTCAGAATATTATACAGAGTTTTGCAGCTTTGATTGATAGTAAGTGTGTTTAAATCTGACATATAATGCACTTCTTGTGTGTAGAAGTCGTTATTTCATGGTCTAAGTAGTGCACTCTACACAGGGAATAGGGAGTCATTAAAGATTGGGCCTTTCCCCAGCTTTGTTCATGCTGTTGTTATTGCGTACAAGCTATGAATGCTATCATACATAAAAGCAAAAAGCAAACATGATTGTTATTAGCAAATATGAACATTTTGTTACCACTACATTTATTTATAGTCTTAAATAAATGTAGTCCGTTCTATACATGTGTGACTATTTTTTTTTCAACATGTTCACTCTGCATAGTTACACAATGCTGATTGTTGACATTGTGACACAACAAAATATAACAGATGTTCATTCATTCCAGTGAGGGGTTTATCTGGCTTTGTCAAATAACAACAAGGACCCAGTTTGGCAAAAAAGAGCTCATAGCACAGTTTGTGCTTGAACCAGGAAGAGTTATTGAAAGGGGTATTGCATGACAGAAACTTCTACAAAAAGGATTTCCTGATGTACCCGGTGATGCAGTGAAGGATTGCATGCCTACTGAAGTGGTATGTTTTGGTTGAAGAGAGCACCACACTGTTAAGGCCTTCTTGTGGCTCTGCAGCTGTGGGCGATCCCACTCTTTCTTTCAGCTGCAGTGGAAGCGACCCACTTCAAGAGCTGTTCTTTGAGTGTTCATCCTATTCTTGTTCAAGGGATTGTTGTTATGCATACTGGCTACTAATCATACATAAAGCAAAACCTTCAGGTGATAACTGAACCTTAAAGCTGTATGTTCACACTGACAAACAAGTGGAATAACATGATTATTGTTAAGGAAACGTGAACATTTTGTTACCACTACTGCCAAAAAAGGCTTACAGATTGGATTGGAGCTACACGTTGGGGTAGCTGGTGGTCTAGTGGTGTTACCCCTGTTATCAGAGGGTTGTGGGTTTGAATCCCAAGACTGCTAATGCTTGAACAAGATGCTGCTTCAGTTAATGTGTCAAACGCAGAGAAAGAAATTCACACAGTGTGCTGTGCTCATGCATGACTATAAGAGGCCGCTTTACTTTAAATGCGATCATGCGCAACTCAGGAAATGAATTCAGTATGCCACTGCAGGTCGCTGACTTTTTTTAGCATGATGTACTGTAGAACTGTGCCATCCAAAGTGAAAAGGTTTTAAATGGGTTCAACCTACAGCTTTTTTTTTTTTAACTTTACAAGTTTCTGCTTTCTAAAAGCACAGCACACATATTGATCATTTTACGGCTGCATTTCTCTCTGTGTGGAAAGAGAAAGTTATAAGAAAGGAATAGATAGATATCGCACAGCTGTCTGACAGCCTTTAGCTGGTAGTTCTGCCAGTTAAATTTAATCTGTTAGTCTTTTATTATTTAATTCTGATTAAACCATTTGTCACCATAAAACTAATTGAAAATACAGCCTAATAAAAAACACAAAACACATAATTCTCCTAATTGTGCTTATCGGAGTCGATGGGAAATTTGCATGATATAAAGAGACACTCATACATTTCCATGGTTATGTGAGAAACATGCATGAATATTCATAACGTATTTCATCACTCTTCAAAAGGCTGTGATTTCTGAGTACATTTGAAAATGTAAAAAAAAATACATTTGGTGTCTGAACTCCTCAAATTGTAAGTAGCTTTGGATAAAAGTGTCTACGTGCAATAAATGCATTGCAGTTTAATGTAACTTGTAATCTAATCTTTTTTGGTGCACAGGAACTACAATGCTAATGCTGCTAATGCTGCCAATGCTAAGTCCCTGTTTAGACTGATGGACGACAGCTGAGAGAATAGGGAAAGCTGTTTAGATGTTTAGCTGAACTGTTACCCTAAGTTGGATGGAACACTGAAATTTTTTGTTTTTGTGACAAGAAGTCAGACAATTCACACTTCAAAGAAAAGAACAAACTTCCCATGCTCTAAGCTGAGGTAGGTAGCACATGAAAACACGCATGCGTAAGTGTTTTAAGACTTTGAAGTGAAGTTCACACTTTTTTTGACTCTGAGTGATGGGTTTACAGGCAGCTCCAGCTGTTGTAGCTCCCTTTCAGAGAAATTTGCAACATATTGCTACACGTCACACTTGTGCAGCAAGAGGCAGCGGCTTCTGCATGTGTGTGATTCTGTATATGTCATCACAGAGGTGTTACACGGTGACGCAGTGCAGTTTTTCATTGTGTTATTGTTTTATTCAATGGGAAAAACAGGATAAAATGTCATATAAGACAGTTCAGGAGTACCTTCTCAGTCATGTTCTGATATTCTACACTGTCCCTTATTGTCTTAAAAATGCCAAATCTGAAAAATGTGTTGTAGGCCTGAGATGTTTCTTCATAAATGATCAGTGCAGCTGATTAATACAAAAATGAAAAGTGTTTTATGAGCAAAGAAAACTTCACAGTTTTTGTTTTGGTTGCTTGAACAAAACATTCCACAATGCATTTAAATGGGGTAGCTGGTGGCCTAGTGAGTAGGGAGTTGGCCCTGTGATCAGACGGTTGTGGGTTTGAGTTCCAAGACTGCCAGTGGCACCACTGTTCCCTGGGCACTTTGTTCCTGGCAGCCAGCGCCTTCCCTTAGTGAACAAGTTAAATGCAGAGAGAGAGAATTTCATGATGTGTTCACGTTTGACAAATTTACTTTCATTTCACAATAAGAGCGTCATCTCAGCAGGCAAAGGTGGTGGTGTATAGTGCTTGCTCGTTCGGGGCCCATGAATCCTGCCAGTTCCTTACCAGAAGCACACCAGTTGGCTCATGCAGCATTAAGAAAGCGTAGGCAGTGTTTGGTTGCAGATGTGTGGGTGAGGATTAGGGTGTTGCAAAACCTTTTTTTAATGAATCAATGAAATAATCATTTTAAAACCTCTGTATTCCTCGCATTCTCATTGTCTTATTTTGTACAAGGATCTGAAACCATTCTGTGTGCAAATATGCAAAAATAAAGGAAATTAGAACACGGGCCAAACACTTTCGTGACACTCTAGGTGTGAATTCTGAAGTTCGCCCACAGCTCAGTAATCAACACCTGTTTTGAAAATTTGCAAATAGCTTCTATTATAACCTATCTATCCCACATTATGGGTACATACACTGCTTTCCACTAATAGTATATACCTTAACAGTGGTAGTTCATTTAGTAGACAGGAAAGGGATGTGTGTAGACGATTCACTCAGCGGTTTGCAGAAGGGGAAAGGGACGTCAGATGCTGCTGACCGTTTGACAATCAAAGACCCTCTTCATGACACGGCAGCATGTCAGAAGGTGTGAAGAGTGGTTTACTTATATCAGCTGATTCCTGTTCAAACCTGCATGTTTGTCTGTCTGTCTCCTGCCCCTAATTGTACTGTGCCTGTATTGCACAGCTATGGTTAACTTTCAGCACTATCAAGCAAGCATTTTAGGTTTCCATGTGCAGGGATAGTCCCTCGGAGAGGTGAAGTACATTTCTCATTTCTGAATGTCAAATGAATCAGTTTGGTGACGCCTGTCTGGTGCACGTGAAGTCACGAAATTGACCAAATTTCCAGGCTGCAAGTAACATGTTTGCCTGTCACCTCACCATTGTCATTATCTCAGCTGCAAAACAGCCCATCGTGGCATCTCTGTGCCCTCCATCCCACTTGTAGCTAAAAATGTATGGTGAGAAAAGTGTTGGAGAAAAAATCACTGCATGACATACAGTTCTGAACAAAAGTCTCTCTCTCTCTCCTCTCTCTCTCTCTCTCTCTCTCTCTCGCTCTCCCATCAGACTGAAAATTACATATATGATGCCACTCTACTTTACAGCTTAATACAATTCACATGAGGTGGGATCTGGGGATGGCATCCACTGCCTTATCAGCAGTGATCCATTCAGCTTAGAGGGGGTTCTAACTAAGCAACTGATCATTTTCCTTTGATTATATACAGTATCTACTGTTGATTTCCTTGGATACAGTTTTCCTATCTTAAGATTTTTTATCAGTAAATGATACATTCAAATCAAATGTGTGAAAATAAGGAATTGCTCCTAATCCTCTGCCTGTTACCAGTACATAAGAACGTCTTACGCTGGCCAGAGGACAGTCCATATTCATAAGAACCTCAACAGTTTCAGTTGTATAAATAACAGGAAGTGAGCAGTTTATATGATGCTCTATATCTGACCAGGGTGTATTTTTTCAGGACCACTAAGCCAAATTTAAGTAAGCAAATAAAGCTTAAGCTAGGCCTTAAAACTGTTCAAACAATTGCACCAGTGCTGGTGGAAGAATGTCCAACAGTCTAGAAGCAACAGACTGAAAAGCACAATCTCCGTGAGTTTTCAGTCTAGTGCTTGGTACAAAAAAACCTTGTTAGGTGGATCTCAGTGTAATGTAAAGCTGCTGGAGGTCAACAGTGTATTCAGGAGCCTGACCATGGATGGCTCTATAGGTGAGGACAAGGATTTTATACTGTATCCTACATTCCACTGGGAGCCAATAAAGAGAAAGTAAAGGTTCACTCATAGGTGCAAATTAAAAGGCCAGCTGCAGCATTTTGGATTATATGAAGGCAAGTCTACCAGACTTACCCAGACAAGTAATAAGGGAGCTACAGAAATCTATGCGTGACAACATAATAACAAGAATACGCATTTCCATCTCAGCCTCAGAGGCAACGGACATTAATATTCTCAAATGGAAAAAAACAGGAGCAGCTAAGGGACTTCACATGAGCATTAAAATTCAAGGATTTCACAGAGAAACCCAAGAGAAGATGACAAAAGCTTTTTTATAGGTCAGGAGGGGCAAAAATTCAAAGCTCAGTTTTCTGAGAATTTAGTTGTTGGTTAAAAGCCAATTATTAATAAGACTGTCAACAAGGAGAGCAAGCTTGTATAAATGTTGAGGCTTAAAAAAACAATAGAGCTGGATGTCATCAGCAAAAAAATTAAATAAGCTATCTTTAAAAAGAGTTAATGATGTGAGCTAATGGTAACATACAGTATATGATAACAAAAGGGTAGGTCCAAGGACAGAACCTTGGGGGATCCCACTGTGGCTTGACATGAACTCACTCACACAAACTGAAAAACTCCCATCATCTAAGTAAGAAAAACATGCTAAAGCTCAGTGACACCCGCTGAGTGTGTTAACCCCTCTTAAAGAATGTTATGGTCATCAGTGTCAAAGTCTGATCTAGGATCAGGCATTACTAATACTGAGCACTTGCCATTAGTAAGTCATTTGAAACGTTTGGGCAGTATCTTTGGAATGATTGTTTCGAGACCCTGAAACGGCTTGTTTGTCTCAAAGAAGGAAGCCAGTTGTTGCTTGACAGCCTTGTCTAAACATTTTTTGAGATAGGCCTGGGGATAAACAACAGCATGTTTAAAGGAACTTGGGACAAACCCAGAGTGCAGAGAGCAATTAATGATAGATGATAGGCTAGGCCAAGATGTCAAAAAGTTTTAAAACAAGGATGTTGGTAAAGCTTCTAAAGTACAAGAAGAAGGCTTCATCAAAGGCATTAAGTCTTCAAAAGAAAGTGGAGTAAAATAATTAAAAGTGGAGGTATTTGAGAACAGCTGGCATATGTGGAGAACTGGAGGCACAAACTTTGGCTTTACTGATAAAATAATTAAGAATGCCAATAATCACTATACAAAGAGACCAACGATATTGGATGGAGTGGGTGAAACAAAGCAAAAGATGAGACATATCTAATCAGTCCTGACTAATTGGATTTTGGTGAGTAAATAAGGCACCCTATATATTATTCCCTCCTGGATCATTAGAAAACAAGGGTAAAAGAGCACTTTAGAGCAGTAAGATGTCAATGGAAGAGTCTGACTGAGGGAGTGTGTTCCGATGAGTTATGAAGAAGTGCTCTCAGACTGCTTTCTGTTTATTGTCCAGTCTCATATTTCTAAGAGACTCACTGCTGTTGTGATGGCAACACAGAACAATGTAAAAAATGTAGTGGTGCCACAAATTATGACATGAGTACTTTTGTTAAAAAGGCAGAAGAAACATTATACATAAATACATATACTCCAGTCTCATGTTTATGGCAGACTGGTTGCTTCTATGATAGTGAATAGAGTCAACACAAAGATAACAATATATATAGCAACCTTACATTTACATTTTACATTTACAGCATTTTACATTTCCAGTATATCTAAGCAGACGTGCTACACCAGTCCCCCTCTATGCCATTAATCACTCTGTTGCTGGTGTTCAGATATTATTTGCAGAGCCAGTCAGTCCTATATGCTCACTACGCAACCTCCAGTCATGGAGGACCACGTGGTTTTTTTTCTGGTGATGTAATTTGTAATTTGTGGGAGTGTGTCTGTGTAAAATGTGCATGTCAATATTGTTTTAGACACCCACTATTGTTCTTATTGATCACACTTGATTCAAAATTTCAAACACAAAAATGTTTGCAGAAAATGTAAAAATAATACATATCAAGATTTTTTTATACCTTGGAAATGTTAAACTATACAAAATTCTTATATTATTTTTCAATTGCAACAGTTAAAATAGTGATGCTAAGAGCAGAGTGTGTCCATGTGTGACACACACACACTGTCATAAATTGTACAAACAGGGAACCGATTGTTTTTCCAACCCAGCATATTCCACAACTCCCCTCACCCTCAGAGGCACGAGTCGACGCCCCCCTGAGAGAAGTCGTGTGTTTTTTTCCCTCTCTCTGCCCTCGCTTGTGTATGCAATGCAATCTCTGCCTCTGATTGGCTGACACTGACATGCTTTCCTTGGTTTAATCAATTATTATAGTCCCTTCATATAAGGGGCGGTACCATTGGCACAAGGGGAATCTAAACAGGAGACCACAACAAGACGAGAGATACGGCAGCAGAGAAGACAGACACACATCACATGTGTGGAGATCCTTCACTCTAGACACACAAACAGCACAGAGACCTGCAGAACCTGCAAGTCGGTGTTAAAGTACAGTAACAGAACCGGCTGAAACGGCTCCGCTAGCTAACATGGCTAACGGTAGCACTGCAGGGAGTTGTCCTGCCACGCCTTAAACTGTTCCCACTCTCAGTTCTACACTTACATTTACCAGAAAATTCAAGGTACCAGCCTTGTTTAATTGTCATGTTGACTGTTAATGTTGCAGAGAACTTTAATAAAAGTTCCTCAGTGTTGGCAGTCTGTGTTCCTCTGCTGCGTGTGTGATTATGTTTTAAACGACTAATCGACTTGACTTTGCTGACTGACTAGTCGACTTGAAAAAATCTCAGTTCTGCAAGGAGGAGTGGGCAAAAATCCCCATACGCAGAGAGACTTCATTAAAGAGACTTGGTTAATGGTTACAAAAAATGTTGATGTACAGTTAAAAAAAAAAGTGAAAGTGACAATCTGGTCATACGTGAACACATCACAGCACACAGTGTGAACAGCACGAAATACTTCCTCTGCATTTAACCCATTCACCAAGTGAAGCAGGGGGTACCTCAGCGGTGCCTAGCGGTCTTGGGAATCGACCCCGGACTTTCTGACCACAGGGCGAATGCCCTAACCACTAGGCTACCAATTGCCCTGGCTAGCAATGTTACCAAGTTGATGTAATGGCTGCAAAAGGAGGAGCCACAAGCTACTAATACAAGGGTTCACATACTTTTGCACATGTTAAATTTTCAGTTTTTCTGAAATAAACCACCTTTGTTGACTTAAGTATTGAAAATATATCTCTTTTTTGGTTTGTGTCCATTATTTGGTGTGCATTACAAATTGGGATTTGGATGTACTGTATGTGTAATAAGGTTATTTTTTACAAAAGCAGTGACCATGTCTGGAGGGTTCACAAACTTTCAAGCAGCACTGCATATATATTAGTGGTGGGCCGTTATCTGCGTTAACGTGCTGCGTTAATGTAAGACTCTTATCGGGCGATAAAAAAATATCGCCGTTAATCTATTCACAAAGTTGGGTTGGGAGCTGGGTCTATACTAC
>JBBPDC010041343.1:0-11788 GCA_037974485.1 Hemigrammopetersius urotaenia | reverse complement strand
GTGGGTGTGTGTGCGTGTGAGTGGGTGTGTGTGTGGGTGTGTGTGTGTGTGTGTGGGTGTGTGTGTGTGCGTGTATTTTTACACAGTTTCAGGACAAACATGTTCCAGTTTCATAAAGCCGAGGAAAATTTTCCTACATGAAGGAGCAACAAATGAACGTATTTTATTTATGGATGATGGACATGGACTGAGATAAGCACTAGATTCTGAAAACTTAAGGGAACAAATTTTTACTACATTGCAAAGGTAAATTGTCACGGCTGGTGGCCGCTGGTGTTCTGTTTTCACCCCGTTCTGTTTGTTTTGACTCTGTGGACTTTTATTATGACACCTGTTTTGTTTAGTAGTGACGTGTCTGTTGTTGTCAGCTGTTTCTGTTTCTGTATTCCTTAGTTTCCCAGCTGCGGCGTGTTCACTGTCTGATTTAGTTCTGTATATACAGTCTGTGTCTGTTAGGTTACCCTCATGTGTTCATCACCTCAGTTATCCTGCCGTTATCCTGCCTTTTCTGAATCCTGATTCCTGGTGGCCCTCGCGCCCGTTTATGTTCTGTTTTGTTTTTCTTTTGAATAAAAGCACGTTCTGCATGGATCCCTGGCTTCCTGTGTGCTCCGTGCCCCGAGTAGCTCACGGCTGAGGAGGACTAGCCCCCTCAGTCGTGACATAAACGGTTAGGTCCCCGACTCTCTCCCAAATAAGAGCCGGAAGACAGGCAGTCTTCCATTGTACGTTTTCTGTTCAAACCAGAACACAAAGAAGGCTTTACACACAATGTAATGGTGGATCGACAACCCAGGTCCACCCAAAACGGATGTAAATACAATTCTCTTACGCCAGTCCCACCAATCACCAAACATACATCTAACCTTAAACGAAACACAGGTGATTTCTCTTAACCAAAACCCACCACCACTAACAGAAATGAGGACGACCTCCTCCACCCACACAGCCCCCTTAACCCTTACTTAAATATGGAAGGTCACTGTGAGTAATTGGATTGTAACCGAGAACCACCACACACACCTCACATCTGTGCACTTTCTGTTTCTGTGTCTCTAACAAGGTAACACAGTCCCACCCTTGGACTGTAAATAAGAATAGAATATCACGTGCACCAGTCTAACTAGTTTCGATTCGAGTTCATTTTCCAATGATTCCACAGCCATCCATAAGTGGGAATGCAAGAGAGTGCGGAATGGCCCACTGTAAGCCGATATAGCAGAACCCAACGTCACTGGACAACTCAACACGCTTGGAGAAGACTGTTATATTAGCCATGGATGACTGTGGCATCACCAGGAACTGAACTAGAGATGTCCTGATCATCTGACCTGGACATTTGTGCTCGCCAGGGACTGTACTTTGTGACAGATTCATTTAGATGAGACAGACATCTGGAAACAGGGTTGGAGAGTGTGGCTGAGGGTTGTGGCTGAGTGTGATTTTGGGCATTAATATGAAATGTAATGAAAAACAGAGGACCAGCTGTTCCTCAGGTGACTGAAATTATAATTGCAGGGAATTAGAGTGTCAGCAGGAACAGAAACAGCATTCCATCCTGATTTGAGTGCTCTCTCCATGCATGATAATACTCTCCAGTATTCAAAGGACACGAGTGGTGACTGAGTGAGTAAAATGGAGTTAATGCTATACTATAGACTCACCAGACTGCAATCCTATTGAAAACATATTACACAGCACAGGGGTCTCCGACCTCTTTACCTCTGAGAGCTACTTTTACAAAATGAAAATGGCCGAGAGCTGCTCATTTTTGTAAGGTTTATTCTCACAGCTTATTTCAACCCAAACAAACTGAATAAGCCTGAAAACGGAATTTTTTGCCTGAACATTAATCATTTGTTGGCCTCCACGACTCACATTTTGTATTAAAACAAGAAAAAAAATATTTAGTTCGCCTGCATCTGCATTTTGTATTTCTGTATGCATTTATTTGCATCGAGTTGTACATCAGAAATAGCAGACAAAATGTCTGTCTTACTTTACTGGTCCCTGAATAACGTCTCAGCCCCTTTTAGGTCAGAGCCTCCTTTACTATCCCGCCGTCGGTGAAGGGCTTTTGCTTCGTTAAGATGTGCGCCACTTTAAACGAGGCCTCTGTTGCTGCATTGGCCTTCTTCGTAGGTTTGGTGAACAGCGACTGTTTCAGCTCCGTTATCTTCTCCTTTCGTAGATTACTACCTTCAGGAAAGTCCCGTGAAAAGTGTCTGCGAACCTTCGTGAAACATGTTTTACCGACTGCCCCGCTCGCACCGCAGATCAGACACACGCACTTGTTTACATTTGTGAAACAAAACTCTGTTTCCCGCTCTTCATGAAAATAAGGTTTCAGCCTCTTATTGGTGCGGCTACCTGCTGCTGTCATGGCTGCTGCCCATCTCACATCATCTGAATCTGAATCTGAATCCGAATCCGAATCTGAATCCGAATCCGAATCTGAATCTGAATCTGAATCTGAATCATCACCAATGACTCATCAAGCTTGACCGCAGCACAACTGTTTGATTGACAACCTGCTCACTTGGGGGGGGAGGTCCTGATCATTGATGAACAATGTAAAGGGGGTCAACAAATGATGCAGAAAAAGCTGGTGGAACGTGTATGTGTACGGTAGATGGAACTGATAAAATGGACAACATGTATAAATATGAGAAGCAGAACATCAGTGTCTATATGTGGCTTGACATTGTATAGCAATAACTACACACTTCTAGAGCAGGGCAGAAGGGACTGCAGTGTTTCATCCTGAACCTGTAGGCTGATGCTAAATTGACAGTCAGTAGTAATTACTGATCATGGCTTTGATAACCCCAAAGATTAAAGCCCTAGATTGTTTTCAATCTATTGGCTCTGTGCAAATATGCCCCATCCCATCAGACCTGGAAGAATGCCAGATAATTGGACTGGCTGTGTTAGTCAGTGCGTCCTACAGTTTCGTAGATAGAATCAATCATTGGTATTGGGACGTTCAACTCCCTCCTCAATTCTGTCGTGTCATTTTTCACAACCTCAAAAATGAAAACGGCTTTGGGGAGCTTGTCTTTTCTTCCACTGCATCAAAATTATGACTCCATGCCACAGGTGAAATAAATCAGGGTCCTTTTGGCTATAGTTTTTTTTTTCACCATTACATATGTTTACCCGCTCCATTTTGGTGTTATTTCAAAAGGCCTATGTGTGCTCCATGCAGAAATTTGTTCTTCCATAGCAAATGATACTATTACAGCAGTGACATCTGGTCACTTCTCTGGTATTGTATATGAGTATCGTGCAGGTTTTAAAAGAGATTCAAACTTGATCACTCAAACCACTCCAGCAAGAGCCTACATGTCATGAATACATACATTTCTCCAAGACACCTGTAACCCACTTTAGATGAGCCTGTTTTAACGCAATACTGACTGTACTGTGCAAAACTTTTTATTTTGAATGGAACAGAAATATTGTGGGAACCCGGGGTAAACATGCCCCAACCCGTTATATATACTCACAGTAAAACCAAAATATACTGCTCAAAAAAATAAAGGGAACACTTAAATGACACAATGTAACTTCAAGTCAATCACACGTCTGTGAAATCAAACTGTCCACTTAGGAGGCAGCACTGATTGTCACTTAGAGAGTGTAGACTGTAAATCAGTGTTGCCTCCTAAGATCCACTTTGGATCTCCCTTGCTCCACCTGGAGATCTTCTTTCTCTCCCCACAAGCGCTGGCCTGTAGCTGACAAGGCCTCTGCTCATCCAGGGTGGGCTGGAACCCCATGGCCACCCACTCTCTCCCCTGAGCCACCTCAGGGTCCTGACCCTACCTTTCCTCCCACTCTTTGTTAGTTTGGATCTGCGCCACTGCAACTGGCCCGGGCCCTGGCCAGGACGTCCGCATTCTGATGCTCCCTACCAGGCTTGTGTTGCATTTCAAAGTCAAACAAGGCCAGCTGACCCGCCCATCACTGTTCCACCTCTTCCAGCTTGGCTGTCTTCAAATGGAGCAAAGGGCAATGGTCAGTGAAGGCTACAAACTTTGCTCCCCACAAGTAGTCCTTAAATTTCTCCACCACTGCCCATTTGAGTGCTAACAGCTCCAGCTTGAAAGCACTACAATTCTGATCATTCCTTTCAGCCTCATGCAACCCTCGGCTCACATAAGCAATCACTCATCCTCCTTGTAACTGGGTAAGCAAAGCTCCCAACCCCTGGAAGCTTGTATCAGTATATAAGCAGAACGGCAGGGTATAGTTGGTGTAAGCCAACACCGGGGCCTGGACCAGGGCCTGCTTCAACTCCTCAAAGACCCGCTGGCAGTCTTCCATCCAGTCCACCTTCTGACAGTAGGCTGCACCCACGCCATGCAGCAGTCCACAGAAGGCTTATTCTGAGTGAACCCAGGGGTGAACTGCCTGTAACAGCCAACAAACCCCAGAAAGGAATGCACATCTCTCACCATGACCGACTGCGGCCATCACTGGACCACCTCTGTCTTGTCCGGATCAGTGGTCACACCCTCTTGACCACATGGCCCAAGTAATGAAACAGCCAACACTTCTCAGGCTGCAGCTTCGGTCCATGAGCCTCCAGTCTCTGAAATACATTCTCAAGGTGGTGTAGGTGAGATCTAAAATCACCCGAGTACACAATCACACAAGCAAAAGTGCATCCGTTCAAACTGGTGGAGTCCAAGGGGGGTGGCGAAGGCAGTCTTTTCCTTGTCCTCTGGATGGACCTAGCCACTTGCCAGATCCAGGGTTGAGTACCAGGCAGCTTTCTTTAGCCCCGTGAGAGACTCCTTGATACGTGGATTAGGGTAGGCATCCTTGTGGGTCACTGCGATCAGTTTCCATTTAGAACCTCCATGAACCATCTTTTTTCTTCACCAGAACCACCAGAGCCACCCAGGGGCTGGAGCTCTCTTTCACCACACCTCCCTCCAGCATGGACTTCAGCTTCATCCTCAGTTCGGGGTACAGGGTTGGGGGAACTGGCTAATAACATTCTTGAAAGGGGCAGCAGTGCCCGTGGTATGTGGTGGTACACCACATCCATCTTCCCGTGATCCTCTTAGCCCTGGGCAAACACTCCCCTCCAGCAGACCAGCAGCTTCTACAGCCACCACCTTCTCTGCCAGCAGCTCCAGCTTTTCAGGAGGAGCCCCAGTCATGGGCCTTACTTTCACCTTCACCACTCCTTCTCTTGGGGGGCGAAGCACTAACTCGCATGGGGGTTGCATACTATCTGGATCCATCTTCATGACCAGTGCAAGGGGAAGTCGCACCGGGAGCTCAGCGGCGCAGAGAGTTACACACTCTGAGGGGTACTTTCCCCCCTCTCACATGGGCCACAGCTCGACCCACACATCACACTTTTTGGCTGCTCTGGTAGTCTATGACTAAGACCAGGTTACCCTCTTGCAGCAAGCCCTCAGGCACATTCGCCCATATGATTCCTTCGCTCACGGGACGCAGCAACCTCGGCTGCTCCACCCTGAGGCAAGCCAATAACTCCACAGGGACCAGCAGAGTCCCAGCCTCAAGGGGCCAACACACCGAGAAGGCCTGGTCCTAGGCTTGCCGATCACCCCTGGAGAGAGTAGTTTTAAACAAATAAACTTGGGAGCCACCCTGTGCCTGCAGCACCTCCCAACAGTGTCTGACAAAATTCATCCCCAAGATCCCGCATGGGGCTAGCAGGTGCTGGTCCTCCACAATCACTACTCCCTGCTGGGGAACCTCTACACCAGCAACCATGAAGTCCAGCACTGCATAGCCCACATATGGGAAGGACAACACGTTCAACGCCTTAAGGGTCAGCCACGGAATCTCAGTGGCAAACAGACTAAAAAGGGTGACTTGCTGTGGAGACTGGCAATTAGTTGGCTCCTCAGGGCATCGTCATCCTCCCCTTCCCTCATGGGTTCTTTCTGGTGCCACCTAAAATGACACTCCCAAAGGCAGAGGATGAACGATCCCACCCTCTCCCCAGGCTGCTGTTTACATGTATGAAAATCTGCCCTCAGCCAGACCAGTCCTATATCCTGTATAACCCTTCGAGGAAAGTCAGAATTTTAACTGCCGTGTATTTCTGTTCTTCCCCAAGAAACGTAACTTCTATCCTGGCATGTGCTAGAGCACTGAGGATGTGCTAGAGCACAGAGCACAAAGTTGACCTGCTGTATAGCTGTGAGGGTGAGCGCGGATGCCAACCTCAATGGTCCGTTTCCGTTCTTTAAATGTAGCTTTCACTGACCCATTGAACTTGGTCAACCATGAACTACCCAGGAACCAGGGAAACCAACCAGCAGAACCTATCTCTGCTTCCTGATTCTCCCCCATTGCTGTGCCAAAAGAGATCCTTGCTGACTACACCAAGTTTAGGTTGTGGGAACCCGGGGTAAACAGGCCCCAACCCGTTAATTATTTTGGTTTTACTATAAGTTTGTTTTTTAACTCTTTGGATCTCTTGGGCGACAGACAATGGAGAATAACCACTCTCAGACAGAAAATATGTTTACATACACCTTTATTGACTGTCTCCACGTTAAGGCTCTCTCTGGTCCGAATCCCCACCCAACACACAGTGTTTTATAACAAGTATCCTAGCATGCAGCACGACACCCTCTAATCACAGCAAATAGATTAAGCTCTCTAAACTCCACTCCAGTGATAGTGTCACTGCACACATATAGGTTTTTATCACAAAAGGGGGAAAGGGAGACAAACACAGTCATCAACACACATGCAACCCAAACCTAACAAAAACGTCAATAAGGTGGGTAAAGAAAAGAAAAGGAAAAAGAATATAACAAAAAACATATTGGCTATTGGGCCTTGCTGCTACCACAAGGCACATCTCGAACCAAAATAAATAAACCAAAAAAATTCAACTCAGGCAGCACCCATTGTCTCTCGTGTTCGACACACAATCCCTGGGTGATATGTTTACCTTCCACATCGATCTCGTCGTTTTTCCACTGGCTCCTCACAGCGTGCTCACATGTCCATCCATCCCACCAATCGTCGAACTCGCAGCACCTCACTCCAATGTGGCGAAGGACCTAAAAGCAAAAACACAGAGACCTCAGGCCAACTTCTGCCCCCCTTGGCACTCCACTGGCCCACTCTCACTCCTTGTAAGCCGGCCGGGGTTTGCAGGGTGTCTCAGTGTTAATAGGTCCATCTCACCTCTCCCTACACTGCTCCTTTCTACCACGCCCTGCTCATCCGTCTCATTCACCACGACAGGGCTTCTCGCGCCTCGCTGCACTCGTTAGCCACTGGACTCAAACGCCGGTACCGGAGTCCACTGTCACAGCCCTATGACACCAGCCAATCGATAGTCAGCAGGATGGGGGCCTCATGGACCCTGTGCTGCCCCCCGAGGACAGGAGAAAGAGGAGAAAAAAGAAAAAAAACACACCCACATGCACACATACACACAAGACACAGGGGGAAAAGGCACCTCGCGTGTCCAGACATGACTATCAGTCTCAGTCTCTCAATCAGCAGATTATTTCCAGGGTCATGTCTGCTGTCCATAAGATGGAGACACCACGGAGCTCTTCCGCATGTTGTGCCATGGCTGAGCGGGGTTGTATCAGGTTAGTTCCAGGCAGGATGAGTGATGGGATATCGCTGAGAGGCAGCAGCATGTATGCTGTGCCAAGAAAGTGTCATAGCCTCCCGGTTTACATCAGCATCAGCATGAAGCAGAACACAACACCTCCAGGGCAGTAAGGAGACAGGAAAATAAGAGGGTGTGTATCCCGTCAAGAGTGTGTTTAACCCTCCGGCACCACATCAAGTCTAAATGCAGTTTCAGTGTATATCATACACCTCCCATTTATTAACATGCAAGGTGGATTGCTGCCAGTGTCAGTGGTTACAATTCTTGCAATTTCCATTTCTGTCAGATGTCTTTGCTTCTTTTAATTCAGAAAAAATGAACGCAAAATCCTTTGAAACTTGGAAAGCATTCTTTCCATTGTTGCCTTTCAGAGTACATGCTGTACCATTTCATTAAAATATAGCATATTTGAAATCTTTTAGCTCCCCAGTGGTCCAGCATCAGTCAATAAAAGCTAGTGCAGCTCACACCGATGCACAGTGCTGACCTTGGTAATTAATGCTTGTAATTTGTGGAGGTTATACTGATGCATGTTTGAGATATTTTCGAATGAATTAGGGTTGCCTGAGTACCCTCTGAAATACGTGGCTAATAAAATAATGAGCTTGCTTTGGGAACAGCTCCCTCATTGCACCGAGTGCACGCGGCCTGGGGCGCTAATTAAAACATTTTGCCATAAGCAATAATTCAAAAGGCAACTTTAGAAAAAGATGAAAGCTGGTGTGGACATGCTTAATAAAACATGCAAGATTATGAAATGTTCAATTACTGTACTCTAAGAAGCTGTCAAATGTGCTAAATGAGAAAGAGTGTTCCAAGGGAGGAAAAAAACCCTGGATGGACATGAAAAACAACTTGCGTATTTACCATCACCTCACAAGACCCAGGAGCAAAGCCACAGGTAGGCGTGATTCATCACAGGCCTAACCAATCAAACAGGCAAAATGATTATTGCTGTCAATCAAAATCATGATGTTGTCTGCATTATTCCTTCCAGTGCCAAGTATCCAATCAGCCAATACCAAGCTCCACATTTCTCAGCTGTTTATTTCCAAAAATATTTGCAAATGGACCCACACATATTTTTTACATTTTATCTCTGTGAATCAGCAGGCAGCCAGGAATGTAACGCCTAGGGATGGTTCCAGACTTCTCACTCTAAGGGCGCCACTATGGGTCTGACTTGTTGATTCAGCACATCTCACAGAAGCTTGGTCTGACTAAGAAACCCTTTGACACTTTGTTCCTCAAACCAAATCCTTGTGCGAAGTGTAACAAAGCACATCCTGCAGAAAGAGCCCAGTGTCATTATCGAATACTGTTGACATGAAGAGGTATATTTGGGCTGCGACATGTTTAGGTTGGTGGTACTTGTCAAACACGGTGACAGAAATACCTCCCAACAGAGAAATATTTCCCAACGGAGTATTGTCCAGAGAATCCATGTTTATATATTGCAGGAGGGGATATGTGTGTGTGTGTGTGTGTGTGTGTGTGTGTGTGTGTGTGCGTGTGTGCGTGTGTGTGTGTGTTACCACAATGGCATTTATAATAACCTGCCCACAAATACGTTCTTTTGTAGCAATTGTTACAAATGATATTTAAATATTCACGAAAATCCTAATTTTCTAGCTATGTCACTAAGCTGGAACAACCTGGTGTAGTTCAACTATATATACTATATATAACTAAAATATGAATGCAACACTTTTGCTTTTGCCCCCATTTTTCACGAGCTGAACTCAAAGGCCTGAAACATTTTCAACATACACAAAAGAACCATCACTCAAATATTGTTCACAAATCTGTCTAAATCTAAATCCTGCAACAGACACTTCCCAGTCCGTCGGCTGATCGAGCCCCTGTCCCAGAGGCATATGGTTCCGTCACTTTCACCTTCTCCTTCACCTAAACCCAGTATTATTCCCAAAATGTCTCTACCCGAGAAAACAAATGGAGTGGATGGGCGAAGCAATGTTTTTCTAACCAACCTCTCCCTTGTCTTTGAGTTCCAGTTACAGCACTACCCATCGAGTCACATGGAACTCACGTCCCTCCTCACCAGGCAAGCAGCCAAGTGGGCTACAGCGGTCTTGAGAGCCAATGCAACTACCGCTCATTCGTATGAAGTGTTTACTTGCCAGCTCAAGGTCGCTTTCCAACATCAGGAGAGTGAGGTGGTGGTGGATTCCCGGCTGTATCACCACTGGCAGGGGGTCCGGAACGTGAGCAGATATACAGCCGAGTTCAGGACACTGGTGGTCCAGACTACGTGGAGTGACGCCGCTCTAAGGACCGCCTATTACGAAGACTTGTCCTCGTGTATGAAGAGCGAGTTGGCGGCTCATCAACTCCCCAACTCACTCGATGCACTCATCCAGCTCTGCCTGAGGATAGATCTGCGTCTTGCCGGCACGCCCAGACCCGCGCCGCGGACACGCCCACCAGAGGGAGGCGCTGTTTCCACCATCCGCATACCACCACCCGTCTCCGAGGCCCACTCACCTGGAACCCATGCAAATAGGATTCACTTCTCCGTCCGGGAAACGGTCAGACCAGGTGAATAGGGGGAGGAACTCACCTCCTGTCCGCCGGCTGTTTCTCAGTTTGTTGTACAGGTAGGTCTCCAGCTGGGTCACAAACGGATCAGTGCCTCCGCCTTTGTTGATTCGGCGGCAGCTGATAGTTTCCTCAATCGCAAATTCGCTGCCCAACTGAGGATCAAAAAAGAGGTGTTATCCCGGCCTGTACATATCACAGCCGTAGACGATCGCCCCTTATCCAACAGCCCCATCACTCATTACACCCAATCCATCCGACTCATCATCGACGACCACTTCTACATCACCAACCTCACCTCATCTCCCATCATCCTTGGCTTCTTCAGCATGATCCTCTCATCCCCTGGTCTCAGCACAAGATTGTTCAATGGGGGCTGACCTGTCAGGAGCTTTGTCTCGTGGCTCAGACTGGGATGTGCTCTGGGGAGTCCGAGGCCCCAGACGTCAACGTCATTCTTATTTGTTAAGAAAAAAGATGGGGGTCTCCATCCATGTGTCAACTATCGGGGGCTAAACAACATCACTGTAAAGAACAGTCATCCACTCCCACTCACCAAACCACCCTGTACTTACATCCTTGTGGTTATTTTTCCAGAAAATTCAATCCCACGCAACAACGTTATGGGGTGGGGGACCATGAGTTGCTTGCCATCAAGTGGGCTCTGGAAGAATGGCGTCACTGGCTCCAGGGCAGTGGTGACCCATTCATGGTCTGGACGGACAATCAGAACCGGTGGGCTCAGTTCTTTGAACAATTTCACTTTAACATCACCTACCACCCAGGGCGCAAAAACATCAAGGCTGACGCACTCTCATGTCAACATCAGGCTGAGAGTCACAGAACCTGCGCCTGTCCTGCCACTTCATCTCATCCTGGCTCCTCTCCAGGGGGGGCTAGAAGACAGGATCTGCCAGGAACAGACCTTGGATGCCCCTCATGATGACACTCCACCTGGGAAGCTGTACGTGTCACGCACGGTGCGTCAAAAGGCTCTCATATGGGCCCATTCTTCAGCCATGGCTGGCTACCCTGGCACTAACCGTACCTTCTCTGTCCTTCAACGGGCTTTCTGGTGCCCCACCATCCGTAAAGATGTACTGGTTTACATGAAGGCCTGTCCGCTGAACTCCAGCCCTTACCTGTCCCGCGTCGCCTATTGTCACATATTGGTCTGGATTTTGTGACTGGCCTCCCAGAATCTAATGACAAGAACACCATCCTCACCATCGTGAATTGTTGTACACCTGGCTGTACACCTGGTGGCCCTGACCGGACTCCCCTCTGCTGAGGAGACCGCAGAACTTGTCATTGAGCACGTAGTCTGCCTGCATGGGTTCCCCAAGGACAGAGGGCCCCAGTTCACAGCAAGGTTCTGAAAGGCCTTCTGCCGTCTGATCGACGCTACCACCAGTCTTTTGTCTGGGTACCATCCCCAGACGAATGGTCAGACGGAGCGGGCCAACCAACAACTGGAGCGTAGGGCTGGGCGATTTGGCTTAAAAATAAAATCTCAATTAATTGAACATTTTAACTCAATTACGATTAATGAACGATTATTTTATTTATTTTTTTGCCCTCATAGTTCACTGA
>JBBPDC010041294.1:0-11791 GCA_037974485.1 Hemigrammopetersius urotaenia | reverse complement strand
CATTAGTCACAGGGACAGTCTTACAGTCATTAGTCACAGGGACAGTCTTACAGTCATTAGTCACAGGGACAGTCTTAGTCATTAGTCACAGTCCCCCTGTAGACACAGTCCCCCTGTGTTGAGAGTCTTGCTCAAGAACACAATGGTAGAAAGTGGGGGGGGTTTGAACAGTCGACTTTGTGGTCATCAGGTTCACATGATGATGTTTTTACCTGCTAGGCTACTACCACTGGACAGTCCTGAAATGTTTCTATGTTCAACAGAACTGGTGAGAGATGCTACCTCAACTTCAAACCCTGTGGCCTTTTTGGTAAAGAACTACACAAGGTGGAAGGCTACATTCTAGATAAAAGGTAAGTGATTTGTTGTGGTTGATTTGATATGACAAACTTGTATAATCTTAACCTGAAACTATGTTGCGTCTCTTGTCCAGCAAAAAGAAAGTGTGTATGCTGTATGGGAAGTGGACAGAGTGCATGTACACAGTGGACCCAGCAGCATTTGAAGCTCACAAGAAGAATGATAAGAAGGTTGCAGAGGAGAAGAAAAGCAGTAAACAGGTATATGCTGTGACCTGGAAGAGGGATGTAAAATTTAAACACATCAAGCTATCTTACAATCAATAGCAACTGTAATATATAATTTTGTAATATATAAAGTATTTTGTAGGTTTACTCATTTTGTGTGAAGATGTTTATTTTCTAAATTCAGTGTATTTCTAAAACTGACGAGGAACTGAACACTACGAGGCATGGTTCATTTTAATACTGAGATTTAGCACCTATGATTAAATAAATAATTTAATCATATTCACTGTTCTTATTAATAATATCACCATTCATAGCATGCACCTTTCATGGAGTCATGCAGCTCAGAGTGCTTTACAAAGCTGAAACATAAATTGACTGGCAAATTCATGGTATAACGGAGATTTGAACAAAAAGGATTTTTTAATAGGACTACAAATACAATGTCGGAAAAAGTATAATCTGTAAAGTGGAATAATATTACAGAATTGTTGAAATGTGCAATGCTTAAAGGCTTAAATAAAGTAATTTTTAATTGACATATTAAATGCCAGTAGAAGGAGTTCTGATTACATGCTACATTTTTCAGGGGTCCAGTGTGGAGGCCGAGGAGACACCACAACCAGGGGTCGACTCTGTGGAGGTGATTCCGGGCAGCCAGCTGCTGTGGAAAATCGCGCCCCGACCTGCCAACTCAACTCAGGTGATTCACAGGAACACCATCACTCGGTCCAATCATTTTTTTCCCTCAAAGGAACTGAGAAATGGGAGCTGTTGGAAAATGCACATACACATGATCAGCAAATCTCATAATGCAGAGACTCATCTGGCTTGGGTTCCTCATGTATTTTACAGATGTACAGTTTTACAACGTTTGCCATGCAGCTGAATGAGCTGGATGAAGAGATCGAGGCTGCAATTCCCAAAACAGACTGCAGACTGAGACCCGACATTCGCGCCATGGAGAACGGAGACATTGGTAAGAACTCTCTGACACGTAGATCAAGATTCAACTTTACTGTTTACTTATTTTAAATGGATTTTTGGCTTTGTCTTGCACAAAAATAAGGACACTCAGTGTTCGTGAAGGACAGCTCCCCCCTGTGTGGACTAGTGGTTAACGCATGGCACTGCGAGAGACACAGCCGCAGGTTTAAATCTGACTCTGAGTAGATTTTGGGGCTACTGGGGGGTTAGGGAGTTGCCTCCAGAGGTTGGAAGAATGTGGGTTTGGACACATGTGTCTCAGGACTGCTAGTGGCCCCACTGAGGTACCTTTGAGAAAGGGACCGTCTCCGCACACTGCTCCCCGGGCGCTGTGTTTCTGGCTGCTCACTGCTTCACTGTGTGAATGGGTTAGACAGAAAATGTCACACTCTTCACACCGTGTGCTGTTCTGTGCTCTGTTCACGTGTAATGATAATAGCCACTGTACTCTAAACCCCTCCTGCCCAGTCTAATGGTTAAAGCTCTGTGCTGAGAGAACCAAGGTTGTGGGTTCAAATCCAGTTCTGAGGAGACTTTTGCATGTTTCCCACCAATGGGACTAATAGAGTGTTATCTGGTTTCATCTCATCTTACTGCTTTTATAAAGTATCAAAAGCTTTGAGGGTGAGGGAGAACTTCACTAAACACCTCCGCAGCTCAGAAGTTCAGACGATCACCTCAGCAGGCTTCAGCATCATCATTCAGAGAACATGATTTGCTTCATTTTTTAACCTCTAACATCTGCCTTGTGTCTACAGACTTGGCGAGCCAGGAGAAGAAACGCCTCGAGGAGAAGCAGCGAGCGGCACGGAAGAATCGCTCCAAGTCTGATGAGGAGTGGAAGACGAGGTGCAACAGATTTTTCTTCCCTCTCTTTCATTACTGCCTACAGCACAGACTAAACATTACCTCAGTCTCACACTCGTATGCTTAGTACTGTTGAAAATGTCCATAATATTTCAAATATGACAAGGTATAGGATAACAAAGCAACTGTTTATCAACTGTTTGCTTCTTCTCTGCTTCTGATTTCTGGCTTCATTGTTGTTTTATGGCTGACACTAAAACCCATCTCTCCATTTAATCTCTTTTTTAACATTGTCATCTGTCCTGTGGCTTGGCTATGGCGAGCAGAGGCTCCATCTTTGGCCCCAGGTTTGAACTGCATGCTCTTTTGCTGATGCTTTTTGGTTTTGTTTAATGATAACAAGGCAAAGGGGTTGTATAGTGTGGTGTTACTGATACGGGTGGCCAACTGCCATCAGACCATTTCACACTCAAAACATGGGACACGTTCAAGATCCCTTTTTGATTTGGTTTTGCCAAATGAGGCTTTGCATAATTCACACATGTACGCATGCATCATTTACGCTCTACCTGACATTTTACTGGAATACAGGTCACAGAAACCCAAGAAAAGTGTGAACATACACTACTGCAACGATTTCCTCTTGTGAAAACCAAAAACTCGATCTGCTTTGCTGGCCATGCAGTATCTTTCTTGCACAGAAACAGCTATGGATGCGCATATGAACAATTTTTTAAACTTCTCTCCTTTACAAAACACACTCCCATGATTTTGACCCCAACTTACAGTCACACTTTACACTTTTGTTCACAAAATTGACACAATTTAAATAGGAAAAGTGTGTGTGAAAGGGGCTAGAATGTACCAAAAACATTCTATGATTAAAACCTTTTTAGTGGCAAAACCCTCCATCATTTAACTGTAGATAACAGTAATAATACTCCTAATAATATGAAGTGGAATAACAGTAATCATTATAATGCAGTAGAGAATGTGACTAACTTAACCTTAGGCAGGTTAGGATGGTTCCTCATGGTTCCTTTACAAAAAAACTTTTATGGAGGGTAGATAAATCCGACAGAACAAAATCACTCTAATTTATTCACGCATGGTTTTACTGAGAAAATAGTCCCACTGTTTATTTTGTTTTTGTTTCTGTGATGCCATACATTCAAATATATCAGTTTCTCTATTACTTTCCACCATCAAGTTTTTGTTTAATCCTAGTTTCATAGTTAATCCTTCAGGAGTCATTATTGAAACTATTGGGGATTAGTGTATTGAAGTGTGTAATTCACTGTGATAATCCAGTGTTGTTGTTGTTGTTGTTGAAATAGCATGAACTTAAACTTAAAGCTCCAGTCACCATTTACTGCAGTTGACTAGCAGCCCCTGCATGACTGGCTTTGTATACTCTGTACTGAGAGACTGCAGACCCGGAGCTTTATCATGTGCTGTTTACTTTAGGACAGTGTTTCTCAACCCTGGTTTTGCAGTAACACAGTTCCCTAAACATTGTAAAGTATTTCCCTGCTACAACATACTGGATAAATAATCAATTGCAGTCAGGGACAAGTGGCTTATTTATTTATTTATTTATTTATTTATTTAAAAGCTATTAAAATATATTTTACCAATTCACTTCAATGTAATTCATCAGTATGAATGAAAAAGCTGAGCTGTGTATCTAGGGATATACAGTGACATCAGAATCATTTTGGTATCTGCACATAATTGCTTTGAAATTGTAGCATTTGAGTAATGTTTAAATGTTTGAAACCAGTGAAAATGTAGCTATTTTGCATAAAATCAGAACCTTTGAGATTCTGGGCTAAAGTGTGGGTTATAACAGAAATAAACTGATCTGTATCGGGCAGTGGTGCTCCAGGGTTGTGAACCACAGCTTTAGTAAACCTAACCGATACTGTCCATTACTAATCTCACCGATTAACACTGTCTTTATTTTCTTTGAGCAGGTGGTTCCATCAGGGCCCGAACCCACACAACAGCACTCCAGACTGGCTGTTCACAGACATTTACTGGAATCGAGATTATTCTGAAGTGCCTGATATTTACTGATGCTTCCTTCGAACTGAACCCGGGCGCTGCGGACATGTATTATAGACTTGCTAGATGCAGTGACTGAGTGAGTGCAAGTACCCTTTAATTACTCATAATTTTTATGCAGTTAATTGGTGTGTTAACTTGGTGTGTTAAGTGTGCAGAGTTGTAAGTGGCACACGAGGCAGCGACACATGCAAAACCGGAGAGATCATCATCACATGCTGGCCTTGAGAAACATCAGGACAATGTTCCAAATAGCAATAATGGTCAGGAAATATATACCAATCACTTGGTTCTCATTGGTAGCATTTTTAATTATAGAACTATTTTAATTAAGGGAGGTTTTTAATTATTGAATATAGTTTTGTGTCCTTCACTTTAAGGCAATGTTCAAAGCAACACAACTCTATTCACATGTAGAATACAGTACATAGTCCCTGCTTGATGCTGCTGTTTATTTCAGAGCCTTTATTTTCATGAGGTGTGTTGTGTCGTATTTTAAAGCTTTTATTGTGGAGATGCTGCTTGTTAAGCAACATATTTTACACAAGTGTGTTGAACAAGTTGGACTTGTGTTAGTGATGTATCTTCACTAAAAGTGACTTGTCTCATATTGTGTGTGTGTGTGTGTGTGTGTGTATGTATGTGTGTATGTATGTGTGTATGTATGTGTGTATGTATGTGTATGTATGTGTGTGTGTATGTGTGTGTATGTGTGTGTATGTGTGTGTATGTGTGTGTATGTGTGTGTGAGAACCTAAATTAAGCCTGAAGATGTGAAATACTCATTCATCATAAACTGTACATGTTGGTGTACATCTCAAACTGTTACACTGCAGTAGCCGTAGATGTTTTTTTGTCAGTGCAATTAATTTGAACCCATGGCAACCTCGTTTGTGTTTGTTTGTTTTTTAGTTTTACTCCAAACATGTAAATTATTCATTTGAATTATGTTGTGTATATTAGCAGACTGCAAAGCTACATTTACATCACTGTGTAATAAAAACTTCATTAGACACAAGCAGATCTGTGTGGTTGTTGGGCTGATTACTGAGAGAAAGAGGGGGTTTGATGGGTAATAACTTGTTCATTCTGATGTACAGTTTGGGGAAGAGCAATACATTGCAACTTTGAAGTATAATTTTTATCATTTCTACACTTATCCAGTGTGATGCATAGTTGTAATCATGTTACAGAGGTAGGAGGAATTAGAGTTAAGCATCTTGCCCTTGGACATTTATGGGTATGGCAGAGTACAGTACCAGTCAAAAGTTTGGACACACCTCATTCAACCATTTCTTTTGTGTTTATTATCGGCTACATTGTAGATTAATATTGAAAAGACCACCTGTTGCTCTGATGACAGCTTTGCACACTTTTGGCATTTTTTCAATCAGATTCATGAGGAATTGACCTGGAATGGTGTTTAATTAACAGCTGTGCTCCTTCTTAATGTTTTTGGGATCATCAGTTGTGATGGTCGGGTTGGTCCACAGTGATCCTGTTCCACTATGGTTCTACTCCACATTATGGAATACTCTACTTAAGTATAAAAATAACAGTCCATCATTACCTTATTACAACATGTTCAATTCCATGTGTTTCTTCATCATTTTGTTTGTTTTCAGTATTAATCAACAATGTAGAAAATAAAAACAAAGAAAACCATTGAATGAAAAGTGTGTGTCCAAACTTTTCACTGATAGTGTATGTTTGCAAAAGCAGAGAACTGAGTTCTAGTCTCCCACATGTAGGTGTGCTGTGTTATCCACTACACTGAACAATTAGTGATGAAATCAGTTCAGTCTGTACCTGGGCTGGTAAATGATCAAACATTCATCAGCTGAATCCGGTGTTAAGGCATGCAAACCACTAAAGTATTTCTAATTCTGATCCAAACTGCACTCAGCTCTAATGTTGATGCATAATTGTGGAATGATAGTCATTCAAACCACTCTGAGTTAATTAATATTATACTGATGCAATAAGTCGGATGTCTTTGCTGTTAACTTTGATGTGCAAGGGGCAAGGTTAAGCTGCTATAGACTGAACTGGCAAAAATATGACGCCACAAAAAAAATCTGAATTAAAAACTCACTGTTTTTCTGTAGTTTTCATGGACTGGGAAGTAAAAATTAACATTATGAGCCCTTCGATAGCAAACTGCTCAACTGTTGCCAAAATTCATCTCGGCTCAGGAGTTTTAACCAGCAAAACTGAACATTTGCAGATTTATTTAAACTGAATGACCAACATGAACACTGGGCCATTTTGTTTTTGGCTAAGCAGGTCTATGGCACAGGTAACCATCCACAACCAGAAACTACCAGATGTGTGAAAATACCACAAAATATAAAATGACAGCAAAATAGAATGAACAAAAACAACCAAGACCATTATAGCGTATGCCAACTGCAGAGATTCTGAATAAACCTTTGTGACAGAAATGCTTTTCTAAATTGTTTTATTGCTGACTCTTATGGGTCTGTGTATGAATAAGATCCTCATTTGGATTGGGATTTAAGGAACCTGTGAAGAGAAAAAAATATATATTTTTTTTACATCTGCAAAATATTCCTGACTCGGGTCAAATTTAGAATTTGCAAACTGGGGCTTCACAGCAACAAAAACAGATAATAACTGAAACAGCTGAGCACATCATCACTGTCCAAAAACACTGTCATTTCTACTGGTTCATTCCTCATGAAAGGTTCACACAATGTGAAGTGAATGTGCTAGTTTCAGTTGATACGAAACACTGGGTTTTCTTTGGACAAACGATATGCATTCAGGCAACATGCGAGGTGCGTAATATATTCATACCGTTAGTCTTGCAGTTCCTGAGCACCTGTGAAGAACTCTGTGTGAGTGCTGTGCCCTTATTCTCGCTGAGTGAACAGCAGCCTGTAACTGGAGCAAACCCAAATCCAACGGGACAACCTGGAAATGAGACGGGGGTCTCGGCCAACCTATTATTGGAGGGATCGTTGATGAGAAGATAGTGTGGTGGGGTCACATCAGCAGGATGGCAGCAGTGACAGTCCAGGTGTCGGGGAGCTGGCACTGTGGGCACCGCTGCGATAGCCCCTCTCCAAGGGCACAGAGCTGGGATTACCCTCTGGTAGTCGGAGCAGTAGTATCCAAGTCCAAGTTCCTGGTAGACAGGAAAACCCAGCTGCTCAGGCATGAACATGTGTCCTGTTGCACAGCTGGCTTCAGGCTTCGGGCAGGCCAGATGGCAAAGCCTCCAGCTGCTCCCACAGGCTGCTGTTATCAGAGGACACTCTGCAGCTGCAGCAGCTGGAACACCGTGGCTGACTTGAAAAGAGAATTGTGAAGGCATTACTTCAAATCTTTACAACATGAATGCAACACATTTTAGTGAAATTTAAAGAATGATTTTCTTTAAATGTACTTTCTGGAGTGTTTTATTTTGACTTCTATATTGTTCTTGTCTCTGTGTGTCTGTGCCGTCGTAGCATAAGCGTTTTCCTCCAGGATCTCTCATTCGATAGCCAAATTTTTCACAGTATTATGGAAATCAACATACGCAGACCAGTCATAATTTTAAAATCACCTGCCTAATACCATGTAAACTGCACTCAAAACAGCCCTGACTCATCAAGGTATGGACTCAACAAGACTTGTGTTGTCATAAGAAGATCTGATATTAAGATGTAAACACCCCCGCGCGTTGTGAGGTGCGTCCTCCATCGATCAAACTATGCTGCTCAAAAAAATAAAGGGAACACTTAAACGACACAATGTAACTTCAAGTCAGTCACACGTCTCTGAAATCAAACTTCACTTGGGAGGCAACACTGATTTACAGTCTACACTCTCTGTGTTGCCTCCTAAGTGTACAGTTTGATTTCACAGACGTGTGACTGACTTGAAGTTACATTGTGTCGTTTAAGTGTTCCCTTTATTTTTTTGAGCAGCATAGTTTGTTCAGCCTGTCCCAGTTTGGAATTTGGAGGCCTAAAAAGTCAACACCTTGATCTATTTGTCTATGGGGCACATTATCCAGTTAAGAGAAGAGGCCCCTGGGGAATCTGTTCAGTACCACAGTGCATCTTTTTCCAGGTAAGGGAGGCACATGCACCAGACTGTCTGAATAATGCAGAAGAATGTAGTTCATTAGACAAGGCCACCTCTCCATGGTCCAATTCTGATGCTCAGTTGTCCATTAGTGGTGGGCAGAGGTCAACGTGGCCACTCTGACTGGTCTGCAGCTACTATTCTTACCCTATTCTATCATAGCATATATGAACTCTCTCAGTCTAATATATCATATCCCTTGACAAGTGTGATTGTAGAACAACATTATCAGTGGCATGACTGGCATACGTGCAAGTGTATGTGTTGTGTCACATAGTTATTACATGAATTCATACTTAATTACTAATAAAATGAATGCTGTTTAGCATTTAAACTATACGCATGTCTGTTATTTGTAACATTTTATTGTACTGCACTGCATAGATTCTCATGCTATATGTTACATATAGCATTCCTTTCATTTTCCATAAGTAGATATGCCTGTAATACCATTTTTAACATGACTTTCAACTTACTTGTTTCTTGAGAGCAGTTAGGAATGAAGTGTATTGGACACACCCCGCTGTGTCTGGACATGTGGCTGCACGGAGGGACAGGACCTCCAGGTGGACCTCGATATTCTCTTCCCTCATGAAGAGTACAACCACAGGACACAGGTGGCTGGGCACATGGAGGCACGGGCTTGACAGGTTGCGCATCAGCAGCAGGAACTGAAGATCCTGTGCCCTCATGAGCAGAAGTGGTTGGATTCAGCATGCTGGGTGTTGCAGTAGCTTGTGGCGCTGAAAGCTGTGGATTTCTCACCTCAGCTGAAACTGTTTGGGGTGGTCTCAGAGAAGTCTCCTCAAATCCAACATTTGCTATTTCTGGCTCTGGCACCGAAAGCATCGCCGGCATCTCTGTAGGTGGCAAAAGCTTTGGAACAATCTCAATGTCTGAAGAAGTTCTGCTCTCAGTTGCCTTGGATTGCTCAGCGCAAATAGTGTAGGCTTCCTTTGATGGATGAAGCAGGCCTTCAACAATAGACTTGGGTGACTGTATTTCCTCGACTGCCAAATTGGCCACAGCCTCGAATAATACAGCAGGATTCTCAAGAGTAGAGCTTGAGTTTTCTTCGGTTGATGCCAAATGATCTGTCAGTGTAGGGATAGTCGGCTCCTGTGGAGTAATTTCCATTTCTTTGAATGCTTCGTCTTCCTCTGTTGTTGGTTTTGTGTCTGATATTGATGGTGGTGAAAAATCTGTGCCTCCAGTTACTTTCGCTGCCTGAACTTGTTCATGTACCACATGAGGACCATGTGCTACTTCAGGCACACTGTTGGCTCCTGCTTCATTTGGCATTTGCTCTTGAGGTGTAGTGAGTGTTTTGTCCACAGCTGGTCCAGTCAATGATGCAATGTTGGAAAAAACCTCTCCATTTAAAGGGGCTTGGATCTCCCTACTACAAAAAAGTGAAGCATCTTCCATGTGCTTAGTCAGTCCTGCAGCTTCAGGTTCCTTATTTTCCATCACAGTCTGTGTTATTCCAAGTGCTGGAAACGGATCCTGTGCAACAGCATCCACCTTGAGCGGGGTTTGCGATGCCTCGACTGCATCGCTTGCTGAAGAATCGTCCCGAAACACAATAGTCTCCAACACGTTGTCCGAGTGCACCACGATCATGTACTCATGCGGCACAGATGAAGTCCTGATCACTACAGTGTTGGGTATGGCATCAATCTCTGCACACGGGAGCCGCTCAAAGACTGCCGACCTTGTCCGCTTGCAGTGGCCTGGAGTGCCAAGGTCCTGAACATCATCATGCCCACTTTCTGCACTGCAACTGTTTGATTTTCTCACATAGACGACCACTTCATTCTCCGAAGAAGTGGGGTGCTCTGAGCTGGATGTCCCAAGGAGGTTTTTAGTCAAATGTTCATTGCTCAAGCGTTCCACATTGGTACGTGTGGAGTTAGAGGGCATTTCAGTGAGGGGCAGGTTGTGCAGCTTTCTTTGCCTGATGTTGTGTTGTTTGTCTTGGCTGTCTCCATTATGGATGCAAGAGTCCTCAGCAGCGTCCTGTTGTTTAGTCTCGGTGACGCATGAAAGAGCTTTATGGGACGTTTCTTCCTTTCTCTGCTCTACCTCTTGACCCGGTGGAGCAACCGTGGCCATAGATCCATGGGAAGGCTTAATTACTTTAAAAAATAAATATACTTTTTAAGAGAATATACTTTTATGCATAGGAGCAGCTGTGTTCAAATACACACTTTCTATGTTTGTGACTAAATTGTAGTTTTGGCTTACCTTTGCTATCATTGAATTTCTTGACAAGGTCTTGCAATCCAAGATCTGGCCTTGCTGCATGAGACAAGCACATTAAATCTTTGAATTTCATGCACAACATTGTGCTGAGATGTCTTCTTTTAAACAAAAAAACATATTACACACAGCACTATGGTTAAATCTCATCATGCACTACATCACTGTGTTACTGGTGCTCCCACCTGAGAACGATCCATGACCCAAATCATTTATGCTCACTGGTACGGTAAATGTACACATGCACATGAATACCAACACACTTCTATAATTTACCACCATTCTCCATACATCAGTACTTTCTTCTAGTACCCCCACTCTCTAGTAGTGTTTTCTATGACAAGGTTGGGATGGCTATGCAACTTCCCCACTACCTGTACTACACTGCATTCATTATATGTGTACTATTAGGAATGGCATGCAGCCAGGAAGCAAAGATAGCGCACTGAAGTAGAAGATGGTAGAGGAAGAGAAAAGGAAGAGGAAACATGAGGACCAGAAGAAGATGAAGGAGCAGGAGTTGAAATAGAGAAGAAGATGGGAGAAGAGAAGAAAGAAAACAGAAGAAGATGGGAGAGAAAAAAAGGAAAGGAAAAGAGGATGGAGGAGGATGAGCAGGAGGAGAAGAAAGAAAAGAGAAAAACAAGAAGAAGATACAAAGGAAGAGAAAGAAGGAAAAGAAGGAGAAGAAGGACAAGGAGCAAGAGGAGGAGTAGGAGAAGTACTGCAATCACACTATATGTACACTGTGGTATTTCTGTTTTCCTTGTATTTTCTGTATATAAGATTAAGACTGTTTATTATATTGTATTGTTGATTTATTCACTTTGTGTGTATGTATATGTACATTTATATATGTATGTGTGTATATATGTATGTGTGTATATATGTATGTGTGTATATATGTATGTGTGTATATATATATGTGTGTATATATATATGTGTGTATATATATATGTGTGTATATATATATATGTGTGTGTATATATATGTGTGTGTATATATATGTGTGTGTATATATATGTGTGTGTATATATATATAT
>JBBPDC010041283.1:0-11794 GCA_037974485.1 Hemigrammopetersius urotaenia | reverse complement strand
TGTGTGTGTGTGTGTGTGTGTGTGTGTGTGTGTGTGTGTGTGTGTGTGTGTGTGTGTGTGTGTGTGTGTGTTGAGCTGATTTTTATTCCTTCTGTGAAAAAAGATCTGCTGTTCCTCTAATTCTCCACCCACACAGACATATTCATATTCTCTTACCTTTGTGGTTCAGAGAGAGAGAGAGAGAGAGATAATCACGTTTGTGTGGCTATTGGCAATAACTCATGACACCTGACAGTTTCTGTCTCTATATCTTTTTCCCTCACTCCCTCTGTCTTCCTCTTACTCTGTCCCTCTCTCTCTCTCTCTTTCTCTTTCTTAACCTCTGTCCTCTTTCTTGTTCTCTTTCACCTCTCTTTCTTTCTCTTTTTCCTCTTTCTTTCATTCTTCCTCTCTTCCTCACCTTCATCTTTCTTGCTTCCTCACTCCCTCTCCCCCTGTCTCTCTTCGGCAGGAGCCGTGTGAGCATGTTTACGCTGTGACCTTCCTTATTCTGTTGACAGAGAAACGCGTGAACATGAAGAAGAATTTCCCCCACACACAAAAGCTATCGAGGAATCCTGACCGCTGACGCAAAACCCCACTGACCTCACCAGCCTTCTGCCATCTGTCTACCCGCACAACTGATCCGAGTTCAGCTTCTCTGTCTGAACCTCGAGTGGAATGACCACAAGAGGAATACTTAAACTGGCCTCAGATCAGGCGATTCATCCCATAGAATGTCAGCCATGTGATAGAATGTGATGGTCTGAGTGAAAAACACTCACATGTACGTACAGATACAGGCATCCGGGGTGGGAGGGTGAGAGTGAGGAGGAAAACAAGAAAAAAGAAGTGAAAATGTTAGGGAAAGAGACAAAACAGGCCTACGAATGAATACTGGACAATTTTAGTTAAACTGAAGTGACCTTCACTCCTAACAGCAATATAAGCTGTATAAAGGTTCTTAAAGTAATTATTTTTAAACAAATTGAGATCAGATCTGTCACTTCATCAGTAAGTCATTGACATTTATTTACTACTTACCCCAGTGCTAACAGCCAAGACGCTAACAGCCATGTAAATGTTGCTAACCTATACTCAAAACATTACATTGTGTAATACATTTATATCTTTGGGATTTAGCAGACGCTTTTATCCAAAGCGACTTCCATTTCCTAACTACAGTCCCTGGAGCGACTTGGGGTAAAGGGTCTTGCTCAGGAACCCAGTGGTGGTGTGCTGAAGGTAGAATTCAAACAAATGACCTCTTGGTCTGGAAGCAAGTATCCTACACTGATTCTGTGTTAAGTAATCGTAAATAGACTTGCTTATGTGGTTTCTGTATGAGTGTTAAGATACGAACAATAAGCCTTGAGCTGCCGAGTAACTGCTGTACTGTGATGTTCAGTTTATGGTATTATTGATAAACTGTACTGAACTGTTTATCTTCTCAACTATATGTAACAATCTGATGTGATGAAACCATGTAATGTAGGTATGTAATGAACGTTTAAACATTTACAACCAGAAGCTCCATCTTTACATATATAGGTATCAAACTGAGCTGAACATATGGGCCTGGAAAAAAAAAATTCCGTAAAAAACAAAAAACAAATGCCACTGTCGTTTTAAACCAGATTTCTTTACAGTACAGCTGTGACTCTCAGTGTAGCTTCTGTGTTACAAATTACACACCACAGTTCACTGAATTCACAGATGCTCTGCTGTCCCTGTCCCCAACGCTCAGCACTTATTCAATAAACGGCTCAGGAGTGATCTTTTTCCTCCATATACTCTTTTCATATTCTCCCAGGAGGTCAGCTTAAAAGAATCCTGACCACTGACACAAAGCTAACATTTGCTACTAATAAACAGAAGTTAATACCCAGCAATTGGCCTCACAGATGATGATTAAATGCCAAAAAACGACTGCTGGCATTCCTTGACAAACGTCATTGGGCGTTCATGCTTAAAAATGTCCCTTATTTTTACAAATCTCAGTGGTAACGGATATGAACTATTAAGTAATTACACTCAAAAAGACAGACTGCTGACCAAACTCAGACGTGGGAGGAGAGGTCAGATACCCAAAACTCTTTAGCGAGGAATTTGTCCAGTTCTGGGGGGGGGTGAATGCTGTAAGGCACGTCCATGTTAAGCATGAAGATGCCATAAAGTTGACTCTGTGTGACTTTGCTGAGGACAAGCAGATGCGGCCTGATGCTCATAAAGCACGTACTGTATGGGGGGCGGGCATAACCTATTCACATAACTTCTTTAATAGTTACTGTTCTTTTTTTGGAATGCAGGAAGTGATGAGTTTGAAAGATATAAAATAGTTCTTCTGGTGTTGGAATGAAGTGTGTGTGTGTGTGTGTGTGTGTGTGTGTGTGTGTGTGTGTGTGTGTGTGTGAAGTGCTGATATAGCTGCTGTGGCCTGAGCCCTCCCTAGCCTCAACCCCCAGATAATATGTCTGAGTCTGGTAATAAGTCTTAAGTAGGCAGTAACTTTGACACTGTTGTCATTGGAACTCCTACATGATGGGGATCAAGCCAGTGTGAGAGGAAGACATCCAGCCGTATTTATCTTTTCATCACTGCGAAATTCTCCAGGGTCACCGTGACCCGAATAGCCTCTGTGTTTTTTCCCCTCCGCTTGCTCTTTTCCTCCATCTCGCTTACCCTGTCACTGAGGGCCTGTTCTGGTCTTCTGAGGTTGTAGCGGTGATTTTTCACGAGGCTCTGGTTCCTCTGCCAATTAGGCTTTTAGTGTCAAAGTAATTCAAGTCTATTTAAATAAGAGTAGAAAAATAAGTTCAAGCTATTTGGAGAATTCAAGTGGGCAAATGAATATGAGACACTAGTGGAATAGTTTTTAAAGCTTTTAATCAATACAAGCCAGTACATTTACGGCATTTATCAGACGCTTTTATCCAAAGCGACTTCCATTCCCTGCCTACAGGGGACAGTCTCTCCCTGGAGCAACCTGGGGTTAAGGGTCTTGCTCAGGGACCCAGTGGTGTTTTATTTTGCTGAAGGTAGGATTCGAACCCATGACCTCTTGGTCTGGAGGCAAGTATCCTACCCACTGAGCTAACTCCACCCCCGTACACACATTTGCCAGTACACACATTTGGTGTGTGAAAAGTACAAACACATCCTCTGCATATAACAGTCTTCCAATTTTATGCACAATTATTTTTTATATGATAAATGTAACATGAATGGGTCATGAATTTAACTTGAGATGAAACATCTGGTCTGTTCAACAGCTATGGCACATTATAGTTTATTAAAAAGCAACAAAACATGTAATTTGAGTGTGTGTGTCACTTTCGAAATGAAACCTTCAAAATGGAAACTTTACAAGAAAAAGAAAAAATGTTCTTAACTGTCACTGTATGTTAACATAACATACAATGTTTTTAAATGATTCCAAGTCATTTTTGGTCATTTTATTGGTCCACTCTTCAAGAAATGTCCATGCATTGTTACTGAAGAGATAATACTGCTGATGTGCAGATAAAATGTAATCCCTGTAAGATCCTCTGTGCTAGGGAGTCCTTTTAGGAATGTCATATATATGTCACACGTCTGTGAAATCAAGCTGTCCACTTAGGGCAACATTGATTGTCACTGAGAGAGTGTAGACTCTAAATCAGTGTTGCTTCCTAAGTGAGCAGTTTGATTTCACAGAAGTGTGATTGACTTGAAGTTACATTGTGCTGTTTAAGTGTTCCCTTAATTTTGTTTAAGTTCCTTTAATATATATTGAGATATATATATATATACATATATATATATATGAGCGAGAGAGCTAGATAGATAACAAATTAAAAATTCTCCCTTTTAGTTACATGTTTTAACCACTTTTTCCTGCTACCCTTAAATCTGTCACATGACTTTGGCCACAAATGAACATGGTGTTGAAAAACAAAGTGTTGAACCCAGAGGTCATGAAAGTACTAAAATTGTACTCGCACATTTCAAAGCATGCTTGCTGACCATATATGGTAAGAAAAATGTGGAATGTTGAGAATGAAGAGAGGTGACATTTCTTCTGATCGAAGTGCTCTAGTACAGGCCTCAGGATTTGGATGTGCATAAAAGAAATGCAGAAAACGCCTAGTGCCCCACCAGCCTTATACTGAGGGGACATGTGACAGCTAAGCTCTGGTAATGCTCAGTGTGAAAGCGAAATAATACACACAGACTGTGCAGGTGAGACGCTGCCTCATACAATACAAGCCACAAACACACACACACAGCCTCCTGAGACTAACAAAAGGGAAGATTTCTTGGCATGTTCTAGTATTTTTCCACTTACATAAGCTGTCTGTTGTAATTACTCGTTGACAGTCATGCGTGTCTTCACTGGAACACTGGAATCAATAATGCACTCATTAATGAGACTTCAATCAAATTGCACCAATGCAGAATTTAATAAATTTGCAGAAAAAGGAAGGGCACCAATTTTAATTGGAAGGGTTTTTAAACAAAACAAACTATTTCTTTCTCCTGTAACTGTATGTCCATCTGGGAACTATTTGGGAACCTTTATTTTTAAGCCTTGTCTATCATGTTCTGAAAATAAAGAGGTTAACCTATTAGATACCCACTAGCCACTTTATTCGAAACCCCTCGTTACTCCTACTTTCTTAGGCTTGTTTTCAAATATTTACAAATAACTTTATTAAAGAATATGACAAATAGCTTCATTAAAAAACTTTATTAAAGATATCTCTGGAGTACATTTACATTTATGGCATTTATCAGATGCTTTTATCCAAAGTGACTTCCATCCCCTAATTACAGGGGGACAGTCTCCCTGGAGCAACTTGGGGTTAAAGGTCTTGCTCAGGAACCCAGTGGTGGTCTGCTGAAGGTAGAATTCAAACACGTGACCTCTTGGTCTAGAGGCAAGTATCCTACCCACTATGCCACCACCACCCCCATGTATGCCTTTTAGATGTTGCTTCACAGTTTGGGACTACAGTTAATTTGGGCAGTAAAAAACAAACGCACTTTGTTTTTAGTTGAACCTAAACCAGTCTGTGAAAATATTGATTTACATGAAACTGGTCCGGGTGCGAAAAAGGTTGAGGGCCGCTGCTCTAGCCCTTCATAAATAGTGATTTCTGACCACAGAGGCTCTGGATGGCTGTATGTGACTAGGTGACGTGTTGATAACACATTGGTGCGTCTGGTATTAAAATAGTCTAAAGACGAATGTTAGGACCATGACATTAGGTGTTTCGAGAGGTCATGGAAAAGTGTGCTTGAAAGATGTGAAAAACAAGCACACACGCCGAGTGACATCCTCACCTCAAAGAAAGAAAACAGGATGAAGTGCTTAAAGAAAGAAAGAAAACAAAGGAAGAAAACAGGAAGGAGGCTAAGACATGAGCAGGCCAGGCACGTGTGCACCTACACCTCAGCTGGCCTTCACCAGTCCACCTCTCAAAGAAAGGCCAGTGTCTCAGAAGGGGGAAAATACAGTCATCGCTCACTTTCAGATTAAGCTTGAGTATTCTATTAAAGGGTCTATATCATAGATTTTTTCCACTTTAGTGTAGAACCTCAACACGGTTTATATGTCAAAATACACCATTTATTGTCATGTCCATGCAGTTCAAAAATTTCAATAAGGCATAGAACAAGCTAGCCAATCAGAACAGAGGACTTGTACATACATAGAAAAACTTTTAGAACATTTAAAGACCGGTTGAAAATGTATTAAAATGCTAAAATATTCAACCATTTTGGCCAATGCTAAGAGGGAGAAAAAAAATACTGGGAAAAAATACCATATGGGCCCTTTTCTTCAGGACTTGTGCAGGGGTGTATCAAGCTTTCCAAAAGTGGGGGTGTTCTGGGATGGGAGAGCCAAATTATAAATACAATCTGACCCATGTAGCATTGGTTTAATCTGACAAAAGTGTGGGGGATGGAATCGCGTTTGAGCAAAAGAGGGGGTGTTGAAACCCCCTCCCCCCGTTTGCTATGTCCCTGTCTGGGAGTCATTTTTATGCGCCTATTCACACTGAATTCAAAATTTTAAAGAGGATCAAGATAGTAAAGATTTTCTTTTCATAGTAACAAATAGCATGCATGGGAACAATACCAGTGAACCAGTGAAACCTCCAGACAGGGTTGGCATGATAATTGCTGCCACTCCCTTTAGACAGAATCCCTCCAAATTCGCTGGAGCTGATTCAGTCTTCCTCAAGTGCAGGTGTGGCCAGCAGCCATCTGCCTGACATTCCTGTCCTCCCCACTACACCACCCCTCTACCCCTCTCACTCACTCATTTTCCACTGTCTCCTGGCCACCTTCTCCTGGAGATCAAAACATTCCAGTCCTTCGTATCATCAAAGCAATTATAAGGTACGGCGGGAGAATGAGAGGGCCTTTAAGCTTCTCTTCCTTCAGAAGGCTGGCAGAACCTCCAGGCCTTTCTACAGGCCACAGAACAGTGTCAGGGCATGCCATAAGCAATGACTATGCAAAGCCTTATAAGGTCACAGAGAGTTAAAAAATGTTAAAACAAACAAATAAGACCACTGACTTGTTAACAGATGTGTTATTGTACTGCTCCGTTTTGGGCCTTTTTTTACACGTTGAATAAGCCCTTTTGTATTGTTTTCAAACAAGAAATGTTAACAGTTTAACCCAATGTTAAAGGTTTGAACGTAATCGTAACCCTGGACATTTTTGTTGTGCGTCATTTCAAACTTGCAGCTGAACTTGTTTGGTAAACTGGATTTGTATTTGCATTCTCATTAACTCCTGTGAAACAGTAGACTGAGAATGCACCCAACACCCAGCAGTCAAAAACTTGACGTAATCCCTGGTATGGTCTGTGACACTTCTGATAAAAACATGCGCGTTCATATTTTGACTTCCACATATTAGCTCTTACACTCGTTTACACACACACACACACACTTAGGGAGAATCCATACATATTGTACTGTGTGAAATTGTATAAGAGTGTTAACTGCACAGTAAGTGTGTCTTTGCTTGTAAAAAGACCATGAAATGCTTGAATAAATACAAATAAACTTTAACCTAAGTTTAAACCTAAGCTTTAAACCTAACTTTAAGAGTGGTTTGGTTTGAACGGATGCCCCTGAGTGTAGACACTTTATTTACTGTCCACATAAGCAGGAAACCACACAAGCTTGCGTCTTCTCAAGTCAGACATTGTCACAAAGCAGTTTTACAGAAATCTGTCCAAGTCTCTAGTCAGCAAGCTTGAGATCACAGTGTCCAGGAAAAACTCCCTTAGAGCAAAAGAAAAACACCTTGAGACTTAATGGTAGTAAAGGGTGCAGAACTGGTCCAGGGTAGAAGAACTAGTCCAGAGGGCAAGCAGCAAGAACAACCTGTTGGACAGGTGGCGGTATCTCATTGAATGATGGGGCAGGCCCCACTGTGACTATGAGAGAGGGACAGAAAAGGAGAAGAAAGGGGGTAAAAATGTAAAGAAAGTAAATGGAGTTGTGTTCATTAGCAAAAGATATTTAGTCCATTCATGTGAGTGAAGCAGCTGGCAGCGATGCAGCGTCTGGGGAGCAGTGTGTAAGGATGGTACCTTGCGCAAGGGAACCTCAGTGGTGCCACTGGCAATCCTGGGATTCAAACCAACAACCTTCCAATTGCCAGGGCCACCCATTGGCTTCTATGGTGTTAGAACGGGTCTGGAAGGCAAACAGGAGCTCTAGTCAAGGAACTTGATCCAGCATCAATCAGATGCCAGGGACAGGAACAGCTGAGAAAATGGGAGGCAGGTAGAAAAGCAGAAAAAAGGACAATTTTAATGTAAGACATGGAGGAGTCTTCTTATTTCCTATAGGTAATGCTGGTATGAGTACAGAGGGGTCTCGAGTTACAACACTCACTCCCACTTCCACTTGACTTACACTGTTAGCCTCATACTTACGGACTAAATGGATGAACAGGTTTGGTTGTGCGCGGTGGAAGAATACGCAATAATGTGGCGTGTGAGTGAGTTTTCCTTTTCCTTATTCTGTGGCTTAGCTGTGTTTCTATGATTTTACAGCTGTGTGAGGATAGGTAGGTAACTCAGACTGGGATGTGTTGTATCTCACACCAAAATTCAGGTTACATCACTGTCGAAAGAACGGATCTGTATAGTAGCTCGAGGACCCCCTGCACTATTGTATCTTTAAAAAAAGTGACACAAAGGGTTTCTGGAGCAATGTCATTGATCGGCATCTCCATAGCAGAAACATATAAGATCCTTAAAGAACCATATTTATAAATAAGATGACGTATGAGTGGAAAGAATCTTTTAAAAGTATGAAGAGCCTTTAAATACTGTACATTATGTTCTACCTACTTCCTTTAACACATTTGAATACTTTTAATACCTTTACAAGTGCCTCACACTGTACATTAAGTTCTTCCTACTTCCTTTAACATATTGGAATACTTTTAATACCTTTACAAGTGCCTCACCCTCATACATCTCATTTACAGAATCTACAGAACAGAAATCATGCAAAGAGCCAATTTTGGCTCCTTTCTTAATTGTTTTTGCATATGTGATACTGCATATGTCTCTTTGCAATGAATGAATAAAAGAACATGTTTTAGGTCAAAGTCATGTTTAGGACATTAGACAGCATATGTGTAACCTTTTGCATACAGTAACTTTCTGTGACAATGTTTTTTAGGCAATGAATGCTTTAGTCTGGCTCCTGTCACCATAACTATGAACAATTTTGAATTATGACTTTTAAAGTTTTCTCTAGACTGGAGTAACTCTCACTCTCTCTCACTCTCTCTCTCTCTCTCTCTCTCTCTCTCTGTCTCTCTCTCTCTACCTCTCTCTCTCTGTCTCTCTCTCTCTCTCTCTCTGAGCAGTGGCAGCAGAAGCCGCTTTGACCTGAAAGTCCCCTTGTGCAGAAGCAGGAAAAGGACGTTGCTCATGTGGAGCAGAGGGAGCAGAATAAAGCGTTTCTCTCGGCCACACAAGCTTGGGGACACTTCCCACGGCCCACTTCCCAAGCCCCTCTTCCCCAGCGGCTCAACCAGGAACTTAAACGGGAGCTACCTCTAATCCAGTCTAAGATCGGGTGAGGTCACAGGTCATAATGAGAATGCTAACGGCTCTTGTGGGCCTCTTTCTTCATAGGAAATTAAAAAATACAGCTAAACACTGTCAGTCCAAATTTTTAAGAGAGCATCACTGAAAAATTCTTGAGCTTAATGTACATTTGTTTCTAATTTTGGGCCATTTCTATTGGTCTAATCTTCATGAAATCTTCACATATGGTAAACGGACAGCTGGCACTCTGAAATAATGGGGGGGAAAAAACAAAAAAATCTTTTTTAAATGACAAATTGGGATAAATGTTGGAATGACAATATTACATTTATCCAAGGGCTGGACCAAACCCATTGAGGAATCAACCATATAGGTCCCCGTAAACACATCGCAGGGTATAAAATACGGCGCACCTAGGGTCAGACAGCTAACCAATCAGACGGCCTTTGACCTCATTTGATAGGTTTCCCTCGCTTTCCCTCAGGCCCTTGTTAGAACATCTAAAAATGACCCAGAACAAATAACAAGCCTCTCTCTGTGGCCGTTTGTTTTGCAAGTTCAGTTCTTCTATTCTGGTCTGGCTCCTTCACTGCCCATTGACCACAGGAGAAAGAATGCACTCTGAAAGGCTGGTCTGGGATCAGCTTTAGAGGAGTTTCTGTGAGGTGAATCATGTGGCAATGCTGGCCAAGATCAATAAGCAATGCTCAAAAAACATGAAACAAGCATTTAAATAAGATTTCTCCAGCTCTGTTTCAGTGGACATTTAAGAACACCATTAAGATTTCTTTTAGAATATAAAGCACTTATTTGCTTGCCATACAGAAATGCAGCAGTATGAACCATTTACTTGAACCATCTTTCTATATTTACATTTATGGCATTTATCAGACGCTTTTATCCAAAGCGACTTCCATTCCCTACCTACAGGGGGCAGTCTCTCCCTGGAACAACTTAGGGTTAAGGGTCTTGCTCAGGGACCTGAGGGTGGTGCTGAAGGTAGGATTCGAACTCATGACCTCTTGGTCCGGAGGCAAGTATCCTACCCCTGAGCCACCTCCACCCTATATCTGTTTTCATATCCATTTATTACTTCTATGCTAGGATTCAAGTTTCTATAATGCTGTTGCTGCTGTGTTTGCCCATTTTTACAGACAGTATATCACAGAAACCACATAACCGAGGTACTTAACAACCCAACATCATTTGAGGCACGTGTGATGAAGTATGCTTGCAGTTTGCTCAATGTTAATTGGTAGGTTATCAGCTTTCATTATGTGTTGACGACAGGTCTCAGGGATTCAGTGCAAAAACACAGATGCAAGCATCAGAAAACAAACACGTTATGAAGGACTGACTGCTTTTGGGATAAAAGCAAAGTCTTATGAATGTGTTAATTTTTGGCTGACCCATTTATTGGATGATTGATATTACAACATGAAAGCTTTCAATAAATATTTCAACCTACCGCAATTTTCCAACTACTTCAGGTCAGCCAAGAAATGTCCACATTTTTTTCATTTAGAACTGCAGCTGCAAGGTCAGCATTGCTAATAAACACTAGAAGTCAATGCTCACCCAAATATTTTCCATAAACACATCCCTAAAATTCTTTCATCCCACTCAAACAGCATCCAGGTTTTCATTTGTGCCTGTGGTTTAAGACCAAGTTTGACTATAAAACTGAAGGAAACTTCACAGTGTAGCTGAACCCTGGGGCCATTATAGACAACAGGGTCTGTTTTTACAAAGTTCTTGCACTATCCATTTTTATAGCTCACGGTGAATACAGTGTACTAAACCACATCAACAAGTCTGTACAACCATACTGAAGGCTGAAATAGGTTGAGGAAAGTCTTCTGTGCTGTATTTTACAGAAAGGATTTGGGTGACTGTTGACTTCTAGTGTTTCCAATGATAGCTCCAGCTCTAAAGCAAAAATGCAAAATATAGTTGATCAGCTACATTTGGGGAAGAAAATTGTGTAAATTTGATTATTGAAGTGTTCTTTTAAGTCATACATTATTATATTCATGTCATTGTTTTTACACATATAACAGGCTTACAGACTTATACCAACACACACACACACGCACACACATCTCGAGGAAATACCTGTCCACATAACTCTCTCATGCTCTGTGTCTGCTGCATTCTGGCCCTGATGACTTTCCCAGAGAAACCCAAGCTTACCCTCCACTGACACACGCTGGAAAAAATGCACCACTGGAGGATTCCCAGAGAGACACACATTCACACGCGCATACACATTCTTTTTTGCTATAGTGCTTTGTAAGCAGGGGCACTGGGCTGCTGTTGGATCCCTTTGGCCTTAGATCCTGCTGCTTTGCGTTTCCGATGTGTTTTGCAGATCCTATTTATACCTCTTTGAGCCTCAATGCTACACTGCAATATATTTCATACCTTATTCCCTTGTTTATTAGCAATTTTATTTGACATTATTTTAAACATTGTATTTTATATTGCTCTTGCCTCTATGCCTCTGTGTGACTGCACAGTCAAAACATGAGCAATTTCCTCTGGGATCGAGTTCCGTGATTCTGATTCTCTTGCAACCATATACAGAGATACATGAAAGTATGCAAACATGTAACAAAAAATAAAGCATTTTATGAAGAAACAAAGATTACAGATTACATTTCTGTCACGAGGGCTAGGTCTAACTGGCCCTCGTGATTTACCTCGGGGTAAGGAACAGGCAGGCAGGCAGAAGTCCAT
>JBBPDC010041272.1:0-11795 GCA_037974485.1 Hemigrammopetersius urotaenia | reverse complement strand
GGGAGGTGTGTAGAGGTGCAGTGAGCGGGTGCGGTATAGAGAGGTGCAGTGAGCTGGTGCGGTATAGAGAGGTGCAGTGAGCGGGTGCGGTATAGAGAGGTGCAGTGAGCGGGTGCGGTATGGAGAGGTGCAGTATGGAGAGGTGCAGTGAGCGGGTGCGGTATGGAGAAGTGCAGTGAGCGGGTGCGGTATGGAGAAGTGCAGTGAGCGGGTGCGGTATGGAGAGGTGCAGTGAGCGGGTGTGGTATGAAGAGGTACATTGAGCGGGTGCGGTATGGAGAGGTACACACTGCAGGAAGTTCGGATCCGTCGTACTGATCAGTGGTTTTCCTGGAGCAAAGATGGCCAAGAATCTGAAAGTGTCAGTCAGTAATCTGAAAGAGTCAGTAATCTGAAAGGGTATGAGAGCAGGTGATCATGTGATTAGGTGTGACTGAGTGAAAAACTGGAGCCAAATTGGACTGCAGTGTCCGCAAGGCGAGTGCTGAAGCTCCACCAAACCTGGAGGAACAGTCTGTCTGTGGAATGTCATGACGAAGATAAATCTGGACACACACACACACACACGCGCACGCACGCATGGACGCACGTGTGAACACATGACGCTGGCCGGACGCTAGTAGCTGTTGCTTTGTGTGTGTGTGAGGACTCGTGGGCGGAGCTGTGGACTTTGGGTGGAACTGTATGCCTTTTCTCCACCTTGCAGCTTCCCCTGTTCCTCCTTCATGAATAAATCCACCATCAGGATCTTCTCTTTATGGATCTGCAGGCTGATGTCTTTAGGAATGTCAGGGATGATCCAGTCCACAACATCACTCATCAGCATCACTACATTCTGGATGAGAGAGCGAGAGAGAGAGAGCAAGAGAGAGAGAGCGAGACAGAGAGCGAGACAGAGTGAATGAGAGACAGAGTGAGTGTAGGCTCCACCACAGAAAACCTCTGATTAAAGGAGAGTGGTACAGAGCCCTCCCAGCTACAGGCTGTGTGTGTGTGTGTGTGTGTGTGTGTGTGTGTGTGTGTGTGTGTGTGTGTGTGTGTGTTGTACTGTTCTAATGAATATACAGAGAGATTGGACCAAGAATTAAGAGCACACACACACCTGAAAGACGACGACGAATGCCAGTCTTGCAGCCAGAACTGCCCAGAACTGTTTAGACATCTCATATGGCGTTTGAGACCACGGGGGTTCTCTGTAGTCCTTATACCTGAACACACAGCACAGCCCACACATTCATATCAGCAACACACACACACATTAACAGAACAGAACACTACTGCGTGTGTGCAGGGTGTGTGTAGTGATTGTGTGTGTGTGTAGTGATTGTGTGTGCAGTGTGTGTGTGTGTGTGTGTGTGTGTGTGTGTGTGTAGTGATTGAGTGTGTACAGGTGTGCGTCTGCCTGTGTGCAGGGTGTGAGAATGAATAGAACAGTGCAGGAGAGCAGAGGGTCTGACCTGCAGGTCTCCACAGGGAACCCCAGGTATTCGGGTTCCAGTGGTTCTGTGCCGTTCTGGAAGTGTGTGACGTTGAAGACGGACAGTGTGTGATTTACAAAGCCGTGCATCGACCCATCAGGACTGTAGAGGTACTGATACACCAGGCGGGGGATGAAGTCCGAGGTGAAGGAGATCACGAAAGCCTGAAACACACACAAACACACACACACACACGAGTACTGATTAACGTTTCAACACACAGAGCACTGAGTAACACTAACACACACACACAGAGTTCACTGAGTAACGCTTCAACACACACACACACACCGCTCACTGAGTAACACTTCAACACACACACACACACACACACACAGCTCACTGAGTAACACTTCCACACACACACACTGCTCACTGAGTAACGCTTCAACACACACACACATCTGACCCATCAGATAATCTCCAGATCAGGAGAGAAATGTTCTGTTATATAAAGCCGACCTGCGGACGGAACTGAGCAATCTACTCGCATTTCAGCATGAAAAATTCCAAAAGTTCTGTGTGAGGGACAGGGGAACTACTGGAAAACTTAACTGGGATTGGAGAAAATAATAATAATCCTAAACTAATAATATTAATAATAAGTTTGTACAGGGCGGCAAAAATCTGAATCTAATACTGTATAAAACATTAATAAACAGAAAATATGAAAAAATAAAACATTAATGAACAGAAAACATTACAGAAACACAAATTATTCTTACATTCACTATAACTGCGATCTTTGCCACTCCACGGAGGATGTTGTACCAGATTCCTGAAATGAAAGAATACAGATTATAAAACAATATTTGGGTGGTCCACCACTAGATGGCACTCCATCAGAGGAAACACACTTCAGAGGAGCTTCCGAAGTCCTGCTGAAAGTTAAGAGGCCTCTTATAGACACACATGAACACATCACAACATGAAATATTGCATTTAACTTATTCACCAGGTGAAGCAGTGGGTCAAGGGTACCTCAGCTGTGCTACTGGCAGCCCTGGGATTCGAACCCATAACCCTCTGATTGCAGGGGGAACTCCCGAAACACTAGGGCACCAGTTTTAACCCTAACCCAAAACACTGATTGAGGATTAAACTCACAAGAGACAAAGGAGAAAACTCACCGATGTCTTTGGCTCGAGCTGCTACAGGCCTCCTAAGCTCAGCCACAAACTTCTTGGCATCCAGACGGATTTCAATGATGTTGTTGAGCAGAGCGAAGAGCGGAGCCAGTGGAAACGAGGCAACAAACAGCGTCACAAAGCCAAACTGGATAACTGCAACACACACACCACACACTCACACACTCAGACACACATACAGCTGCAGTGGACCCACCTGATCGGCTGCACACGTTCAGCAGAGCAGCAGAGAGTTCTGTTCTCCGTTACTTGTTGAATTTGTGCAGTCGATCACTTTTGCAAACACAGCAAACACTTTGGTTTTTTTAATACAGAGCAATAGGCCCTTCACCTATGTTCCAACATTCAACAAACCCCTCCCCCATGTTCCAACATTCAACAAGCTCCTCCCCCCCATGTCCCCACAATCAACAAGCCCCTCCACCCAAGTGCTCTCACAACCTGATCTCCTCCTATACATGTTTATAGAACTTTTACAGCATCTGGTATTTGGACCACCTGAAGCGCCAAACATACACACACATGACGGTATTGATGATGGTGTTGATGAAGGTGTTAATGGTGTTGATGAGGGTGATGATGGTGTTGATGAAAGTTTGATGAGAGTGTTGAGGAAGGTGTTGATGAGGGTGTTGAGGAAGGTGTTGATAAGGATGTGTTGATGAAGATGTTAATAAGAGTGTTTATGGAGGTGTTGATGAGTATTGCTGATTGTGTTGATGGCGTTGGCGAGGTTGTCAATGACAATGTTGAGGGTGTTGATGGTTGATGAAGGTATTGTCAGTGTTGATGAAGGTGTTGCTGGTGCTGGTGAGGGTGCAAATAAGAATGTTGATGGAGGTGTTGATGAGGGTGTTAATAAGTGTGTTGAGGTTGATGAAAGTGTTGGTTAGGGTGTCGCTGATGGTGAGGGTGTTAATAAGAGTGTTTATGATGGTGTTGAGGGTGTTAATAGGTGTGTTGGGGTTGATGAAGGTGTTGGTGAGTGTGTTGAGGAAGGTGTGGATGGTGATGATGACGGTGTTAATAAGTGTGTTGAGGTTGGTGAAGGTGTTGCTGATGGTGTTGAGGTTGATGTTGATGTTGATGTTAATAAGCGTGTTGTTAAGGGTGTTAAGGTTGATGAAGGTGTTGATGAGGTTGGTGGGAGTGTTGATGGTGTTGATGTTAAGAGTGTTGATGAGGGGGTTGATGAGGGGGTTGATGAAGGTGTTGTCGGTGTTGATTACAGTGTTGAGGTTGGTGAGGGTGTTGGTGAGGTTGATGAATGTATGGATGAAGGTGTTGCTGATGGTGTTGGTGAGGGTGTTGAGGTTGATGAAGGTGCTGATGAGGTTGGTGAGGGTGTTAATAAGCGTGTTGGTGAGGGTGCTAAGGTTGATGAAGGTGTTGATGAGGTTGGTGAGGTTGATGGTGTTGTCAGTGTTGATTACAGTGTTGATGGTGTTGGTGAGGTTGGATACTAAATGGCAGTGGTCCCAGAACAGACCCTTGAGGAACAGCAAATGTCTCCTCTGGGTGCAAAATCTTGTGAGAAATCAGTCATTTCCACTCCAACAAAAATCAAAGATTACTTTCATCCTTCTTGGGCCACAGCGAGGTTGGAGCACCAGTGAGTTGCATCTTTCTTGAGTTTATAGTTTGTTTCTGAAGTTCTGGTTCTAAAGACACAAACATTATAATATGGTGGCTTTCCATACAGACAATTTTCAGCACCTGAGCAGTATTATTTCAGATCTGAACCCAAACACCCCAAAACACACTTCTGCCACACAGTGGAGAGATCACTCAGAAAGGTTAAAGGTGAGAACGTAAGAGGTTAGAGTGCAGGAGTGATCAGCAGTGCTGAGTTTGAATTTTTGTTGCTAAAGCAGACCTGGTTAACGTTAGTCTTTCACCAAATTATAAAGCCCCCTAAATTAGGACCACCCGGAGTGACCACGGCTTCAGGAGCTGAGCTGAAGGTCTGCATGTGTTTGAGAGGAACTGGACAACACATGACCTGCAGCTTTGTTGAATATTTTAGAAGCTGCAGAACTTTTTCATCTTCTGAAAAGACCCTAATTAGCAACAGCAAAAGTGGGTGAGTCCTAACATCAGTCAGCTGAAACATCTGTGACATTTCCAGCAGTCTGGCTGCTGCCGTCAGATCAATGGAGCAGCAGAATAAACACAGGCTGGCCTTCAAAGCTCATCATAAAAATCACACACTGCAACTCACACTAATCTCTGCGTGTTTGAAAATGTGGACGTCTGACGTCCATAAGCTTCTCGTCCCATTTCTGATGGACGAACTGGCGCCCTTTCATCTCCAGCCTGGAGAATTCAGAGGTGACACTTAGTGATCATCACCTCGGTCACAGAGACCATGTTTCTGAGGCTTTCAGATTCAGGGCTTGCCAACAGGAAGACATCTGACCCACACAGGCCACCATACATGAATGTTCATACACAGCTGTCCAAGCAGAGCAGAACAAACCATAAGATTTCTCTGAAAAAAATCCTTTTCAGGAAAGTGTGTGTTTTTAAATAAACACTAAACCTGCACTAACACACACCCACATACACTATCACACACTAAACCTGCACTAACACACACACACACAATCACACACTGACAGCTGAACAGATCAAAGTGTAAATGATTCACTCTGGAGGCTCCATGTGTTGTAGCTGTTTAGGTAATATAATAAAACCATAATCTTCAGCTTACATTAACACCGCTCCCTCCAGACATCAGACACACACACATAGATACATTTACACACATACACACAGAAATGGATCTTCAGGTGAAATAAAATCCCTGTTCCTGACTGACAGAAACTGTCACACTGTGAAATTAACACACACTCACTCATCTCCATGTATTCAGGGGTAAGTCCAGCGAAAGGCTCCAGGAAGAAGTCGGTCTCATAGCGCTGGAGCTTCTTCTGGCGCTCCTCCTCTTGCAGCACACTGCGCTTCGACTTAATGTAGCGAATCAGCTTCTTCAGTTTTCTGTAAACAACAAACAGATACACAAACACCAGCAGCCTTGCTGGCACACCAGTGGTACACTGTGTGTATATGTATGCGTGTGTGTGTGTGTGTGTGTGTGTGCGTGACTGTGCGTGTGTGTGCTTACGGTACACCGATCTCGAACAGGTTGTTCTGAATGAGTTGTTTTCCCAGCATGGTGATGCTGAGCTGAATACACAGCTCCATCAGGCAGCCCCCGTGTGCACACTGGAGAAAACACACACACACCTTTCACAATTTGACCGGTTTTGTCATTGGTATTGTCAAAACTAGTGTAAAGAGGGACACCCTCCAGCCAGCCTGGAAAACAGTTGTAAAGTAGGTAAAGAATGGAAATAGTGGGAGAACTGTTGTACTAATAATGTGGCCTGCTTACCTCCTCCATACGGTAGGACTCAAACACGTACAGGTAACTGCCAGGACGACCCACAAGCCTACAGCATCACAGAACACACACATACACAGACACTCATTAAAATCTATTACACAAGATTACATTCTGAGGGTGAAGAAAGGTGAGACACGTGCCTGCCTCTGAAGAAGGCGATGTAGATGATGGGGGAGAAGGCATTCACAAACTTCAGGATGAAAGTTTTGAAGATCAAGCGTTCCTCAAAGCTCTTGTCTGTTTTTGGAATCTCTGAGATCAAAACAGATGTTGCAGTGTTATAATCAGAACAAGGTGTTTCATAGGATTATGTATAGGATTGTGTATAAGAGTGTGTATAGGAGTGTGTTGTGGGCATGTGTATAGAAGTGTTTGTAGGAGTGTGGTACACGAGTGTGGTACAGGAGTGTGTCACAGGAGTGTGGTACAGGAGTGTGTCACAGGAGTGTGTTACAGGCGTATGCCATAGGATGTTGATCTAACCCCTCAGCTCAGGATAAACCATGTGACTAAGTAAGTCAATCAGAGCACGGGCAGGGAGGTCTGTGTGAGCCGGACTGACCCAGTTCAGTGAGCCAGCGTGCCACGGCGCCATACACCTCATCCAGGATGAGGATGACCACCAGGTTGATGATTGCAGCGGTAGTTTTGACGGTCAGCCGCACATTGGAGCGGGTGGTAGGGTTGGAGCTCATGTGCAGCGCTGCTTTAGTGGAAATCCGGTACAGAATGACTCCAAATACGATTGCAAATGTCACACCAATCTGAAAAACACAAACGTTCTGAGAATAAACACGTTTCCCCTCAAACATTTGACTACACTAATGTATTTCAGTCCCGGTTTCTAGATTATTGTCATACAGAGTTAGAAACCACACAGTCATTCCTGAACACCTCCAGACGATCTGAGACACTGAGCATCATCTTCCTATTCACCAGATTCTTAATTGAATTTTCTGTTCTGCTTCTCAGATACAAGGAGGTGAATATTTAAAGAGAAAAACTTAACATGCTGCGCGTTAGCATGTCTGATTCAGGTCCAGGCAGCATCAAGCTAACTGTGTTTGAGTGTGAGTGTAGGAGCGTGGTAGTGTGTATAGGAGTGTGTCATAGGAATGTGTGTGATAAGAGTGTGTTATAAGAATGCATTCTTATAGGAGTGTGTGACAGGATTGTGTTTAGCTGTGTTTTATAGCAATATGTCTGTGTGTGTGTTAGCAGTTAATGTGAGAGCTACTGGCTGACTTACCATTAACAGCATCATGACAACATTTGTCATGTAAGCAGGACACCTGTCTTTACACGTCAACTTCTCCTTCTCTGACTGCAAACAAAAACAGATCCTTCAGTGATTCTGACCATCAGAAACATCTAACAAGTGCTCCCCACCCAAACACTAACCCTATCCTCTAAACACTACCCTATACCCAAACACTAAGCCTAAACACTAACCCTATACCCAAACACTAACCCTATACTCCAAGCACTAATCTTATACCCCAAACCCTGGACGAGCCGTGTGTTTCTATGCTGTCCTAGTTAGTATAGTAGACAGTATCTCAGCCTCTCATGCGGTAGACCGGGTTCGATTCCTGATGGAGTGGTTTTCCTATTTGGACAGCTAGTGGCCTAGTGGTTAGGGACATGCCCCTGCAATCAGAAGGTCTAGGTTGGAATCCCAAGACAGCTAATGTGAGCAAGGTACGGTCCCCACACACTGCTCCCCAGGCACCACGCCAGTAATCCTTACTCCATAAACACTACCTCCTAATCCCTACTCCCTAAACACTACCTCCTATTTCCTACTCCCTAAACACCAACCCTAATACATGCTCCCTAAACACTACCACCTACTCCCTAAACACTACCTCCTAATCCTGACTCCCTAAACACCAACTCTAATTCACGCTCCCTAAACACTACCACCTAATCCCTACTCCCTAAACACTACCTCCTAATTCCTACTCCCTAAACACTACCTCCTAACCCTACTCCCTAAACACTACCTCCTAATTCCTACTCCCTAAACACTACTTCCTAATACCTACTCCCTAAACACTACCACCTAATCCCTACTCCCTAAACACTACCTCCTAATCCCTACTCCCTATACACTACCTCCTAATCCCTACTCCCTAAACACTAACCCAATTCCTACTCCCTAAACACTTCCTCCTAGTCCATACTCCCGAAACACTACCTCCTAATCCCTACTCCCTAAACACTAACCCCAATTCCTACTCCCCAAACACTACCTCCTAATCCGTACTCCCTAAACACTAACACCAATTCCTACTCCCTAAACACTACCTCCTAATTCCTACTCCCTAAACTCTACCTCCTAATCCCTACTCCCTAAACACTACCCCCTAATCCTTACTCCATAAACACTAACCATAATCCCTACTTCCTAAACACTACCCCCTAAACTCTACTCCCTAAAACACTACCTCCTAATTCCTACTCCCTAAACACAACCTCCTAATACCTACTCCCTGAACACTACCAGCTAATCCCTACTCCTTAAACACTAACTCCTAATCCCTACTCCCTAAACACTACCTCCTAATCCCTACTCCCTAAACACTACCTCCTAATCCTTACTCCCTAAACACCAACCCTAATTCATGCTCCCTAAACACCAACCCTAATTCATGCTCCCTAAACACTACCTCCTAATCCCTACTCAATAAATACTCCCTCCTAATTCCTACTCCTTAAACACTACCTCCTAATCCCTACTCCCTAAACACTACCTTCTAATACCTACTCCCTAAACACTAATCACTGACCCATAAAACCTTCCTGTTTTGCTGTAAATGCTGCTCGAATCTTCTGCCTTTCTTTGACATTGACATTTGACATTTTGTTCTGGTCATTAATAGTATAATACTAGTGAGTCAGCCAGTCAACAATGGCATTAATTCACAGATGCAGAGAAGACTGGACAGAAAAATTGTAAGTTTCACTATGGAAGGCGCTAATCACGTTGTCTGCTCTGAGTGTGGGCTGCTGAGTTCAACTCGCCCTCAGCGACTTGAGACTTGACTCAGGTGTGACTCGTGAATCATAACTCATAAACAATGTTCATTTCAAGGAATTATTTAGTTACATCTTGCACTCATTCCAACAACTCCTCATTTGCCATAATAGCACCCGGAGAACCGTTCACCTCGCCCGTGAGTCCCATTACTTTTTTCAGAGGTGAACAGTATAACTCCGGGGGTTATTATGGGCGAATTAGCCCTATCTAACTGCGAAGTTTCACATTTAGAGTGCAAGATATATTTTTGATATTTAACATTAAGATTTAAGATCATTAAAGCAAATCCTCCATGTTGGTGAGGGTATATCACAGCACGCAGCCCTGCACCCTGCTAATTAGCATATCTTCTAAACATTTAGAGCTCAAAAATACCATACTTAGAGTCGCCGTTTGTAAAAGTGCAACATTTAAATTTAGAGTACAACATGTAGTTTAACACATTTATCTATAAATTTGTGAAAATTGTGTGTAAATTGTGTTAAATTAAATTTTTTATAATCTAAATTTGTTAAGCTGCAGTTTGTAAAAGTGCTAAATTTAAATTTAGAGCGCAACATTTAAATTTAAGACTTTGACTTGGGACTAAAGATCTGAGACTTGACTTGACATTAACATTCAAAGACTTGAGACTTGACTTGGACTTGATAAAACAGACTTGTGAACATCTCTATGCAGATTATCCCGGATCCCTTACTCAAGTGTCCACGACTGGTTCGGCTGCTCCTCCCCCAGCCACAGACTTCTGCTGTTTAAATCTCCATCGGAGATTGTTATTCCTGTTGCTGTGAACTAGAGACTCTCAAACTACTCTTAGACGCCAACCTCTACTGACTCTTAACTCGACCTGCTCTATTAGTAGTACATGGCCAATCTGTCCAGCAGTGGTTAAGCTGTACACAAAGGTTTTCTAATGTTAGTTTTCCCAGAAGAGACTCTCTCTCTCCGGATCAACAAGAGGAGAATGGATCCCCTTTGGAGTCTTGGTTCCTCCCATTAGGGAGTTTTTTTCTCTCTGTTGCTCTTGGCTTGCTCACTATGGGCTCAGACACTAACCCTTAAACCCTAAACACTACTCCTTAAACACTAACCCCTAAACCCTAAACTCCAACCCCTAGTGGTTAGGGTGTTCGCCATGCGATCAGGAATTAGTGGATTCGATTCCCAAGACCGCTAGGCACCTCTGCGGTACCCTGAGCAAGGTACCATCCCCACACACTGCTCCCCGGGCACTGTGTTTCTGGCCGCCCGCTGCGTCACTTGGTGAATGTTGGTGCTGTTCACACTGTGTGCTTTGGTGTGTTCACATATAACAGAATGGGCACTTTCACTAAAGACTGCCCCTTAAACACTGACCTCTGAAACTAACCCCTAACTGCTTACAGTCATACCACCCTGAAAACAACCAATCCTGTGTGCTGAAAGCTATTTTTGGGACTGCTAGTGGCACCACTGAGGTACCCCCCACAGCAAGGTACTGCGCCATAGGTGTCCCCTATTGGCCGCAGCCCACTGCTTCATTTGGTGAATGGGTTAATGCAGAACAATGTACTGTGTGTGTGTGTGTGCGTGTGTGAGTGAATAGGCAGCAGAACCTTCTGTGCTGTGTGTTCTTTTCTGAGAGACTTCTGCATCACTCTGAACTCGTACTCAGCTCTAGGATGGTCCTGAAACACACACATGCGCGCACACACACACATACTGAGTTCTTCTGAATTACACACACTTAAATCCAACATAAAAGCACACACATATTTGCAGGTAGGTGCTGTTGGTGTGAGTGTGTGTGTGTGTGTTAGAGAAGCGGGGCGTATTCAGCAGAAAGAGAGTGTGTTAAAGAGTGGAAGGGCAGTATAGAGGACTTTTGAAAGTCACTGAGACTTTTAAAAGTCACTGAAACTTTAGCAGGAGCTGGAGTGAAGTGATGGTGAACAAGACCGGAGCACAGCAGAGTGAGAGAGAAGAGGACTGAGAATGGACAGACTAGTAGAGCATTTAATGTTAAAAACGACCCAAACCTTCTGAGCTTCCTTCACACACCAGCAGGGGGAGAGGACAAGACATAGACTCATTAGAATTACCCACTAATTAATTCATTAATATTAATGGATGAATGAATAATAATATGTGCAGTGTGTAAGGACTGATATAATTATCAGAGATTAAAAAAAAAAATTAATTTGTGTGTGTGTGTGTGTGTGTGTGTGTGTGAAATCTTTTACTCTGCTTCCTCACCTCCTCCTCCTCAAAGCCTGTAAGATCCCATTCATAGTTCAGACGCATCTGCCTTCGCTTCCAGTGCTCCATAAAGAATGCAGCTGAAACACACACAAATACATTATGTACACACTCATACACAGTCTGTAACTGTGTGCTGGACGATGTGAATGAGGACAAAAGAAACCTGAATCCACAGATGCAAGTTTTGTGTGTGTGTGTGTGTGTGCAGTTAGCATCATGCTACGTGATGCAAACTTCTATTACTTATAGCTACACTAGACTTGTAGCTGCAGCTCTAAAACTGAAGCAGCAAAAATTCACATTGAGCATGTCGAACATTCCTCTAAAATATTATAAAACAATCTAATATAGAATAGTATAATATAGAATAATTGTCACAGTCTGGACTGGCAAAAGCCGAGCTTTCTGTTTATTTCTAAAGTATTCTGGTTTTCTGTTTGTACGTATTCCAGCGTTAGGCTGAGGAACTTCAGTTA
>JBBPDC010041253.1:0-11795 GCA_037974485.1 Hemigrammopetersius urotaenia | reverse complement strand
ATATATAAAAAAACACATTTTGAGACAGAAAGACAGGAAAACTACTACTGCTACACCACAACAACAAAAAGTATGAGTACACCTCTTACTTATTGAACTCAGGTGGCCCCTTACTTCCAGTGAAGGGCAATCTTAATGTTTCCGCATTCTAAGAGATTTTGGACAACTCTATGCTTCCAACTTTGTGGACACGGTTTTTGTGAGGCCCTTTTCTATTTCAGCATGACTGTGCCCCCGTGCACAAATCGAACTCCATAAAGACATAGTTCGGTGTGGAGGAACTTGACTGGCCCACATAGAGTTCTGCCCTCAACCCCATCCAACACCTTTGGGATGAACTGGAGCGGAGACAGCGAGAAAAGTAATCTCCTCCAATATCAGTACCTGACCTCATAAATGCTCGACAGAATGAATGGGCACAAATTCCAACAGAAACTCCAAAATCTTGTGGAAAGACTTCCTAGAGGAGTGGAAGCTGTTTTACCTGCAAAGGTGGTTAGCAATTATATTTTAAAGTCGATGCATTCAAATGCAAGGTCATTAAAGTCCCTGTTGGTGTAATAGTCACGCGTCACAAGACTTCTGTTCATCTAGTGTATCTATGAACCCTGGGCAGCCTGTGCTGTTAGCTTAGCTCTACATAATTAGCAACAAAATCAGAAATGACAACAACAGCAATAACTAAAGCTGTGCCAGAGAACACTGTTGCTTTACACACATAATAAACTAACCCTACCTGGATTAAATTTCCCTCCTGATCGTACTGAGCACCGATTTTAGACCCTGTTCTCACTCTCTGGAAAACAGAGGTAGTCGCCATATTCAGGTCGTGTTGTCACATGACAACCTCCAATCACGTGCGCAGAAAACCAAATCAGCAGCTGTCTCCAGAAAAAGGGAAGGACGTGGTTACGTGCTTTTAAGGACTAACTACTCTCTCTTAACCAATTTTACACTCCATTACTGATTAGTTTTTGACCACGGGACCAAAATTTTGTAATAATACATTTATGGGGCAGATGGTAGGTGGGTGGTTGTGAACCGACCCCACTGTACAGGGGCGCAACTACTCACTTTTGGGGGGTATGCAACAATTTTGGCGCCCCCCCCCCCAAAAAAAAACACCAAAACAAAATGACATTTGTTTCCATCAGGCCCTACGTTTCTTAAATATCTTAAACAGCAATTTAGAGCATAGGCAAGACTAAAAAGCACAAGAACAGTTTTAAAACATCAATGCCAGTGTTGTTTTTTCTGTCCCTCCCTTGTTTTGGCGCCCCCACTGGCGGTGCGCCCATCCTGCATACCCCATTTTTGCGCCACGGCCACTGTATTTTTTTGTATAATCGATTTCTATTCTGTTCTTAAGTGTCTTTATTCATTTTAAATAAAAAATTAAACCATTTTTAATTGCTTGTTTTTATTTATAATCCTGGTGTACTGAAGCATTAAAATTAAAGCCCTTCACTGGAAGAAATGGGCCTACCCCAAACCCTCGAAAAGAAGTTTGTCCCAAAACTTTTGTCAACGTAGTATATGTATGTATGTATGTATGTATAGAGGCAAGTATGTTCCAAAGTGCATAAGCACACTGAAGGCACTATAGACGTGACGTAACACTACTGGTGGTTCCAGATAGGCTGTCATCTGCTAAACAACCAATCACGTTTTAGAAAAGTGAGAAAATAACACCCACTTTCAGAATTGAAGGAAACTAGTAACGAAAACCTTGGCAGAAATGTTGTGAAGTGAAAAGTACTGTTTTGTATTTCAAATGTAGTAAATTGAAAGTTATACGTTTTCAACAAAAAGGACTACTCAGGTGAAGTACATATACTCAAAAACTGTACTTAAGTACACTACTCAAGTAAATGTACTTTTTTTACTTTCCACCTCTGAAAATATGTATGAACACTGAGATACATATACACAAAATACTAAGATAAGGTCTACGAGAATGCTTTTCTAAGACTACTCATGAATTAAATAATAACCAAAGTTGAAGGGGTGGGTTAAAAGGTGTTTTTTTCGTTTCTTTTAAATGATTGGTGGGGAATTACGTCACAGCCTAGTCATCTTATTGGTTGGATTTTTCAGCCAATCAGAGAGGGCCGTCTGCAGTGGAAGCTACGTTCTGTAAGATTGTAAATAAAGCTGACGTTAGCAAGTTAGCCTAGCTGATATTGTTCTCCTGATTTTCTTTATGTTTGTCTTCAGTTACGATAAAAAACACAAAATGGTGGGTAACATCGATTTACTTGCATTTCACTGAAACTGTGCAGTGCCTTGTGCAGGGTTATGTTGGTCAAATAGGCTAGGCATGTAAAAAATAACGCGTGCTTTATTTGCTAATTGGTTTAGTTTGAGACAGTCAACTAGTAACATGAACTTACACTAACCTTATCTACTCTTGATGTTTCCTTTATAAGCCTAATGTCGTGTAATGCGAGTAAGATAAAATCCCAGTGCCGTCTGACACTAAACATATGGCTAAGTGGCAACATATGGCTAACGTAGCCAGGTCTGATCTCTGATGGGCCTTTGCTTCTTGATGATGTGGCCTAGCAGGATTACCAGCACACAGCTGGACTTCGTGTCAAACAATTTTCTAATAGCTTCGAGACAAATTATGTGTACCCAAGAAATTTGTATGCGAATAATTAACCATCCTAAAGGTCAACATCTTATTAGTTTTGTCACATTCTCACACCTCTGAAAGTGTGATGATTTAAATGCCAATGTTCCAGATGAACTGTACAGGATACAGTCTAGAGACCTTTGCTACTTTGATTAGGAGTTATTGACTGTTATCTAGTTTTTAAAAGTTTTAATTTCCGTGTAAATCGGCTGATCTTTGGTAGGAGTATAGGATTCAGAATCAAATGTTTGTGTTATTTGTTTCATTATAAGAGTAGCATTTGTAGTTGGCCTTTTTTTGGTTGGTGTTTACTGTATTTGTGTCTTATTGCCCAACCTCCAGAAACAAAGAAAGTGTATATTTTAATATGTATAGAGCATACTGAAGTCAGTGTTTGTTTTGCAGGTGTGCTGTGACCTCAGCTGACAGTGGCAGCAGACGTGAGTAGTTGTAGGTTCTGTGGATTCTGTAGGCTCTACATCTCTGAAGTTATGTCAGAGGCTACCAGATTGAATAGTAATGGGACTGCCCAACGGGGCCCCTACATAAGTGTGATAACGAACCGTACAACTAACTTGCTGATCCGTGGGGGCATGCTGTTCGGCGTGGGAGTGTTCCTAGCTCTGGTGCTAAACCTGCTGCAGGTGCAGCGTAATGTTACCCTCTTCCCTCCTGATGTCATCAGTAGCATCTTCTCTTCAGCATGGTGGGTCCCACCCTGCTGTGGCACAGCATCAGGTAACACTCACTGACTCGGACGAGCAAGCAGCTTCTTAAAGGAATATTTTGTGATTATTTTACGTGTATTTTTGCGAGTAATCATGTGCAGAATATTGCAGACTGTCATTTGATGACATATTAAATTCTAAGTACTTCAGGCTTTATGCTTGTACATTAATAATTGCAAAAAAAAAAAAATAAACAAAATATTTTTTAATTGTTAATTATTTAAAAAGTTAATTATTCAAAAGCTATCTGCAGAGAGTCTGTTGCAGGAAATGTGTAGGAATGCACAGTATTCCAGTCTTTACAGTATTTTCAGTATTTGTGTCCTGTTTGTGAAACAGTGTAACTTCTTTCTCTGCTTTTATTGTTTCTGTCTCTAGCTTTGATAGGCCTGCTGTATCCATGTATAGACAGACTTTTGGGGGAGCCCCATAAGCTAAAGCGCGAGTGGTCCAGTGTGATGCGTTGTGTGGCTGTATTTGTTGGCATTAACCATGCCAGCGCTGTATCCTTCTCTCACCACATGAGAGCAGCACCTGCACACTGCTCTCACCTTGCATTCACACAAGCACAGAAAAATGCTTTAGTGTGTGTTCCCCCTGCTCCTCCTTTTACTGAGCTGGAATTAAGTAAATTCATAAACGGAGAACATTTCTCTCTGGAATTGTTGTTAGTTAGGGAGATCAGACCTTTGTCTGAAGTTAAATGTACATGAAGGACAAAAGTGGTGTGTATATGTGTGGCCATGTATTTGTGCATTATGGGTATCTTTTAATGAGTAAAATGTCAGAAATAATATCACATTTTCTGCTAAGTACCACTGACCATGTAACTGTGTAGGTAGTGTATTTGTGCATCAGTGTATTTTCTTTAACCTATCTGTCAGAAGGTGGACTTTGCCAATAATGTACAGCTCTCTCTGACACTAGCCGCATTGTCGGTGGGGTTGTGGTGGACGTTTGATCGGTCTCGTAGTGGCTTTGGCCTGGGGGTTGCCATTGCATTGCTTGCAACCCTTGCCACACAACTACTGGTCTACAATGGAGTGTTCCAGTGAGTATTTCTATCTCTTTATTGTATTTATTCTTCCTCTGTATCTTAAGGACACTTTATGAGTACAGAACTGGGATTTATGGACCAATGCAGGTAATAAAAGTAAATTGAACATTTGTTGCAGAAGTATCTTCCAATACCAACATAATTTCTACATCATTGCATATGCCTACAAATCTTTAGTGAGCAGTGTCCCTCTAAATGCCCAAACTTGGCAGATTGTTACATTGAAGATTTCAGTTTTATTCATGTATGTGTGTACACAGGTATACCTCTCCTGACTTTCTGTACATTCGTTCTTGGTTGCCCTGCATCTTCTTTGCTGGTGTGATAACAATGGGCAATATAGGACGACAACTTGCACTTGTAAGTACACAAGACATAGAGAACTTGCAAGCTCACATCCTCTTTGCATCTCTATTTATTTAAGTTGTTCTGTGTTCTCACAGTTTTGGTATACTCACATGGTTTATGTGTATGTTTCAGTATGAGTGTAAAGTTGTTCAAGAGAAGCCTCACCAGGACTAAGAACCTCTGATTGCTTCAAGATGAGGAAGAGATGTCTGCAAAAACATGGAAATGCACACAAACCTTTTACAGCAGTGGAGTGATTTAAATTGGTGCACTCTTACAGCATCCAGAGGAGAAGCTCTTTTCTTATTTTAGGGTTGGACAGTGTTGATTGAAACGTTCTTATTGCCTGCCAATATTTTTAGGCTCAAACTCTTAAGAACGGAAGGAAACTGAAGCTTGACGTGATTGAAACCTTTCTGCCCTCGGGCTTCAGCCTTTAAAAGTGTGTGAAGCGGCATAAAACTTGCACATGCGTCTCCTCAGCAGTGCCGTTGAAACACTTGGCTGTGACGTGCCAAATTAAGTCTGACTGATCCAGCTATACTTCCTGGAATATTTGCTCTTTATCCATCTTTGTGTTTTTTTTTCCTTCCCCCACTCTTATTTGCCCCAGTGCTCATTCCCTTTGAAGGTGCTGTTAGCCGGAGCGTGAACATGAGCCACATTCATAACGTACTCTTTTGATTACAACTGTAAGAGTAGCATCTCCTGTACATTTTACAGTTAGTGTTCTTCTGTAACTGCTAGTGTTTTGACATATAAGGAAGAAGTGAAACTATTAATGAGGTCCATCATTTCTAAATTCAAGCAGGACAATACTGTTAACAGTGGTTACAGTATATTTTCTGTATGTTTGAGTAATTCCCCCACATTGCTTTACACTCACTAGCACTCAGGTGGCAACACAAAAGAATGCTGTGTGTGAGAGCAGGAGCACAAACAGTGTTGGACCAGGTATGTATTAACCTATACAGCGCCAACTGTTGAACTTCAGCGTTTCCTCGTTGGTCTGATAGGAACCACTTGTGCATTTTTTTTTCTTGTTTAATGTGTTTCTGTCACACACAGCTGCGTTCATCCAGCATCTGGAACGTGTTCTGTTTTATAGCACACAGTTATCCATACCTTAACTGGGTATGATGGCAGTTGAACTCTGGGCTTGGGCACTTTTAATTCACTAGCATTTGCCATAGCCTTAACATTAAGGGTATCTTTATGAACGCTGTTTAAATGAATTCAGAGATTTTAAAGGGACCCATTGTATCTAATACTGACATGCATTCATGCTTCACATCAACACCTGAAAATGAACAGAGAAAAATGTTTTCTGTTATGAAAGGGAGGGGATTGTATTGATTGAATGATCTGGCCTCTTTCATTTCAGCCAGTAGGAAAAAGAGTCGGGAATCTAGTGTTACACTGTGAGGGAAATGAAATGTAATTGAATATTATGTTTGCATTACAGATTTAAGAAAGGATTTTGCAGCTAAATGCCTGCCATAACTCTGGAGTAGCCGTATTGAAAACCGCAGTACTTCTTTTTTTCAGCCCACGTTTGACAAAGTTATCAGTGAATGTTCGGAATTGGTTCTCTGACAGAGGATGACATGCATTCTAGGGCGGATTTACTCTGTTAATGATGACTATACAGGACAACAGTCTGGTATGGAAATTTGGACCAATGTTTTACAATATATACAGCATGCAAAGCTGTAGAGCATTAACGTTTGGTTTGGTTTGAAAGAAATGACGACTGGAGTTACATGATTTTCTATGGATTCTCATCCACATTTGACTGGAAATATGCCAGCTAATTAAATAAATGGTTTTTTGAATTGCATTTGTGGTGTTTAAACACATAAACGGTCGAGAAGGGGGGGTTTGTGCCTCTTAGTCTCCTTTACATCCTTAGAAATCCTTTGCCTCTATTTTTGTGACAATTTGTGGTTTGAATGTCTGTCAAAGTGTAGTGTGTGTGTATTAAGTTTGTGATAAGGTTAAGAATGAAAGGTCTCAGCCTCTGTCACGAAAAAAAAGAAGAAAATGAAAAGGCTGATTAATGACCTCAATGGAATTCCTGATAAAACCTTATTTTAGATATGTTTAACAGGGTTTTTTTTCCTTCTAAGTGTGTAATCCACTTGGCAAGTTGTCTGTGTGTGGTCCTGCATAGTTACATAGCATTGGAACAAATGCAGGGCTCTGAGTCACCACGGAGCATTATTCATGACCATTTATTTTGCTGACATGGTGAGAGCAAACACATGCGTGCATTCTGCTCGTGGTGAGAAAACTCTTGTGTTTTATCGTTACACTGAAAACCTCGGTATACACTGAGGAGACTTGATCTTAGAATTTTCCATGATCCTGAGAGTATTTGCTTGGCAGAAGTTACACATTGTTAGGTAATCTTTCAGTTTTCTGCATAAATAGTTCATTTTTATGTTGCGTTTCTTTGTTTTGTACTTTAATATTATTGTTGGGGGGGGGGGGATTAATAGTCGAAAAGCTGTGAATACAGTGGTACAATACTGTAATACAGCACTGATATGAGTAAGATGAAGTATGACAATATAAAAGTGGGGGAGAAAAGTCCATATTATATTATGGAACTTCACCAATAGTTGTATATCTTTTGTGTAGGAGACTGAAAAAAGCCGGGACGATGAGCTTATATTGCACAAGTGTTTATTTTTATGCAGCATCTTTGAATGTTCCTAAAAGTGATTTATTTAAAATCTCATGTGTCCCTATCAGAAACATACTTTTCACATTTCTTTGAAACCCATATTTTAGATTTAGCTTGGAGAAAAGCTACATATTATCCAGAAAAAAAAAAGTAATTTCATGGCTTTAAATTGTATGGGCGAAAACAATACCTTCAAGATTCTTGACAGACTGATCTTTGTTGTTTTAGACACGTTTCAATAAGTTATGCCGAACTCACAGATGGATATGTGGATTCAATCTAGTCCACGCTTTAACTGCAGAGCTTTATAACCCATTGTGGATCCATTTTCAACAAATTTGTGAGGCCGTTTTCAACCCAAGACTAAAATCTGCCATCAAATCTCTTTGGGAAATTGGTCTATCATAAGTGTACCATTTAATAATCCAACTGATAATTGCAAATTGATGGATTTTTTAAACATTCTGTGTCAAATGCATCTAACTAGTTGGTACATCTTGTAGATGTAACGTTATTGAGGATCATTCATATGATGCTGCACAGGCTGGATATTTTTAGTTGGTGGATTTTCAGACCTGCAGTGACCCTGAGCAGTGCGGAGCAGTGCTGCTCTGTGTGATCCACTCTGTGCACACACTCACACACTAACATGCTACTATGTCTGTTTCACTGCTGTGCTGAGAATGACACAAAACCCAAATAGTATCTGCTCACTGATGGTCCTGTGGGGGGTCGTGACCATTGATAACTACTGATGAATAGGAAGTTATAGAAGATGGAGAGAAACAGATCGGCTATAGTCAGTAATTGTAACTGCATAATGCACCTCTATGGTAAATGGAGCTGATAAAAGAAGTAAAAGCCGTGGGGCAAATAATTATTTGATCCCCTGCTGAATTCAGAAGTTTGCTGACCTACAAAAATTGATCAGATTATAATTTATGAGGTAGTTTTATTTTTATAGAGAGATGGAATATCAACCAAAAATACCAAGAAAAAAGTGTTACATAAAAGTTACAAATTGATTGCACGTCATTTAGTGAAATAGGTATTTGATCCCGTACAACCCAGCCACTTCTGGCTCACACAGACTGGCTGTGTGTCCGTGTTACACACAGATTACAATCGATCTATCAGTTACAGATACTTCTGATCCTTTGGTTTGAACGAAATGACAACTGGAGTTACAGAATTCTCATCCATATGCCAGCAAATTTCAATACATCTTAAAAAGAGACAAAAGTTTGGCTGACCATATTATAAACGCTTTATTGATTATGTAACTTTATAAATCAGCATCTCGGAGTTAAACAAGACACTGCTTTGACACTGTTTTGTACCTTTTTTGTCCTATGATGCAAGTTTACACAATGCACAGAATCATGATCACACATCTACACTATAATAAGGTTAACAGCGTGTGGCTGTTGTGTCTGTGTCAAAAGGATTTTCCTATTGTGAGAATCACTGATCTTGTAGTTTAGAACCTCTCCATGTTGCATTAAACGTGTATATTTGAGTGGGTTATACCTCAGTCATACAAAATCATTTTCGTCTCTGAATAAACTGAGGATAAGAAATGGCCCCAGAATCCCTGTTTTAGAGACCGGAGTGATGTTCTGGGAAAAATACTCGGCACAAAATTCAAGCTTCAAACCCACCTGCAATAATTTTGACACTTTGTTTATGATTGTAAGACTATACCAGTGTTTACATAAATGCCCACATTGATGACTTTGGCATCATATCCACCAGTTTTTTTAATTTTAGGAGAAAGAAGTGAAGCTTAATGTTAAAATAAAAACATGCTGGTAATGTGAAATTGCACTTCACAATACCAACGAAGTGAGAAGAACCCACATCCATCATTGACAATATCGTGTGTGCTTTGTCTACTGACCTTTAACAGGTGAGGCGTAGCAGGATTTTGTGCTGTGTATTTATGTTTGTAAATAAATCCCAAGGTAAGTAGTGAGTGGGGGCTGTTAAACAGTATGTCAAATGACAGTCAGCTGTGAGGGCCTCAGTGTGGAGTCTTTTGAGAGCTGCAGGGCTTTAGGAGGATCTGACTGAGTTCTTGCTTGACACAAACCGCAGCATGGTTTAGAATTCTTACAGGGCTGTTTAACACTGAAATAGATCACAATCTCTCTCACTCTCTGTCTCTGTCTCTCTCTCTCTCTCTCACTCTCTCTGTCTCTGTCTCTCTCTCTCTCTCTCACTCTCTCTGTCTCTGTCTCTCTCTCTCTGTGTCTCTGTCTCTCTCTGTCTGTCTCTCTTTCTCTGTCTCTCTCTGTCTGTCTGTCTGCCTGTGTAATAATATTGTTTACGAGTTAACCTATAATACTGTATTTATAAATATATCGAAGTTTACAAATACTTCACTTAAAAATAAAATACTATAAAAATACTGTACACTACACCACACTACTGTATACAGAATTGTAGTGTAGATAGAAGCATTCTTATATATATGTTTAACACATTCATATCTACATATCTATACATGTGTACATAAACACACAAATACACATTAAACACACATGCGCGCATTAATATGTATATATATATATACATATATACATTTATTGTGTGTCATTCATGTTATGTATTGAGAACCTGAACACGTCATAAATGATGGGGAGTTTCTTTCTGTTTTCAAATTTTTCAGTAAAAGAGAGTAAGGATATGAACAGGTCTCTGTTTTGTTCTGATTGTTGGAGAAGATGTAGCAATATGTTGCTTTTTTGAGGAGAAAACGTAGATGACAAGAGCATAGATCCATCACGAGGAGCACAATGAACAATGAAACATTCACTGACATGCAACTGTGCGTGGGGATATGAGGCTTAAAATACACCTAAACCTGACAGTGTTGCTGATGAGCTGTTGGAAGATAGTCCAGACACCAGAGAAACAACAGATTAAACCACTGGGGTGCTCTTCATTCAGATCTCAAGCAGTGGAGAAGCATCTGCCAAAGTGAAGTTACCTCAGTTCCTGCTGCTCTCTGCTGGAAATCATTAAGCTACAGCCGTGAGAGGTTTACCTGCTACACTAAACCAAACAACAACAAAAAAGACTCGCAGAGAGTGAGAAGCAGTCTTTAGTGAATAACCTCTAGTCAGTTTAAGGTGAAGATGGAAGCAAAATTTCTAATGCTCAATAATGGCAACCTTCTCTATTACAGTGAGGCTACTACAGTAATGGCTGCTGGAGTGATTTCTTTCAGTCTTAACTGAGAATAATAAGAGTGAAACTGCCTGCTTCAATCGTTTGACAAGAGAATTACACAGCACTCATTTAATCCAGCATTGCATGAAAAAATCCTTTCTATTGAATAAATTACAGCAAGAATTAAACCCATTGGCTTTTGATGGGGGAAGTGGACTTCGGTAAGTTGTTTTGTTTTTGGCTTTTTGTTTGTTTGTTTGTCTGAATAGGTGCTGGAGCTGATCCAGGTGCTGAAGCTGCCATGAAAATTGCTTTGTCTGTTTAGGTGCATGGCACTGAGAGAGAGAGAGAGATGGAGCGGAAACAGGTGTGGTCTTGTGTCAGTGCGTTCATGGTGATGGGCTGTGTGGAGAAGATGAGGAGGTGTTGTGGAAGTGCTGTGAATGTGATGTGGATTTGCTGCCCTACACCCCTCAGCGATCGGGAAAAGAGCTCATTACCTACAGAGCACATCACATACCTGGCAACCCACAAATCCACACCAATCAAACAGACTGGCAGAGGTCAATTAAATGTGATTTCTATTTAAACAGAATAATGTTTCTGTCACAAATTCTTCTTTTCCTGAGGGAGGTTTAAGCGAATTAATTTGCAGCCATGGTTCACCAATTATGAAAATGGATGCACTTCAGGTTTTCAGCTGAACAATCGTACTAAGTAGCACTGTGATAGTGGGAAATACATGGCATCAGAATTATGGTAAATGTTAGAACTCATAGCGTCCCTCTAAGGAAAGCGTTTCTCAGCATCAGGCTCAACTAAAGGTTTTTTTTAGGAGGAAGTGCATCTCCTCACACAGAAACAGAACGTGCTGAATAAAGTGTAAGTGACTTCAATCAGCAAAACTACAGTCTAATAAAGTGGTCTTAAAGGACAAGTTTTACAGGCTTTACAAAGCAAAACATGGTGAAACAGTTGGTATGTTAGGACATGAATATGTCACAGTAGATGACTGGAAAAATCCCATTTACTGCTGAATATCTTTATCTGCCTCTCTCTATGTATGTATGTTTGTATGTATGTATGTGTGTGTGTGTATGTGTGTGTATGTGTGTGTATGTGTGTGTATGTGTGTGTATGTGTGTGTGTGTGTGTGTGTGT
>JBBPDC010041195.1:0-11796 GCA_037974485.1 Hemigrammopetersius urotaenia | reverse complement strand
CTAGCGGTCTTGGGAATCGAACCCAGACTTTCTGGTCGCAGGGCGAATGCCCTAACCACTAGGCCACCAGCTGCCCCTTAATATAATCACTAAGGAAACACGTATCTCTGTAATGGTGATTTTATAGCAGCATTTTTAAGAGCCCCTGCCCGATATTCCAGAGGTCCACTTATGACATTTGTATGGTTTCATGTACCAAAACCAATCATAATTCATTTTTACATACCCTTTATTGACCCCTTAGAATTAAACAGGTGTTTTTTTATATAAATGACCCATTCTCTGATTGGCTGCTCTGTCTAGCGCCTATATATTATATTATATAATTGCCATTTTTTAAAATCTAAATGTCTATGTATGGACTTGGAGGAGTGAACACTAATAGTGTTCATACCTACATTAAAAACATTTTTTTAAAAAAGGAGTAACGTTTTGTTTTCCACTATATAGGCCCTTTAATGGACCTTAAGGTTCACTGTAAAAAATGGTTTGCCAAGAATAATGTTCTTACATGTTTGTGGTTGAGTGGACTGTATAAAGTAAGAGGCAGAATAGTACATTAAAGTGTGAGAAATGATCTTGTAAAATGCTAAGCACTGAACAACAAACATGAAAACTTTTTCTTCGGCTAACAAAGATGTGATCACTGCAGAACAAGCCCCACCGCTTTCTCTGACACTCTTCTCTTTCGGCTGATATAAAACCGGCCCTCTGAAATCCCGCTGTCAATCTGGAGTCAGTTTCATGTCCACATTAGTGTCTATACTGGTTTTCTATGAGAATAACTGAAAACAATAAAATTTTTTTCATAATTTATGGATGCTAAGGGCACTACTGTCCCATTTAGGGTTACAAGAATGGCATTTGGTGTAAAACTTCAAATATGTGGACTAAAAGCTTAGATAATAATACATTAAACGTTCAAATGTTTTATTTATTCAACTTTATTTTATTATTGTTCCTAAATGTTATCACTTCTGTGTAAAAACTTTGAGCCCTTTGAAACCCCTGCAGTCAGTTCCAGGTCGGAGTGCATGCAGGAGACCACAGTCACCCTGCCTGACTTTGAGAAGATCTGGGTTATGAAAAGGGCAGAATGTGCTCCACTACACTGAATAACTCAGTGATGCTGAATGAACTTTTCCCAAATGGAATATTCTCCTTCAGTTGTGATGAGTTTGCATGAGGTGACGTGTTGGAGAGAGTGGCTGGAGCTTTCTCTGTGCCACTGCCATGAAATTTATTCATAGCGTAGAGAATGCATGTTTCCCACCTCTGACTTCCACTGAATAGCTAACAATACATGTGGAGAATTTTTTTTTGCCAAATGTAATCAATTATTCACTTAAATGAATGCATAAAATATTCAGCTGCTCTTATCTCAAGTTGAAGAAAAATTGAACCCGCTGATTGTTTTGTATGCTAGATTTTGCTCTCCACAAACCTTTAAAAGCACTCCTCCCTGGCTTTGACGTATGCTTCTAATTTGAGATTCAATTGATGAGATGTTAATATTATATGGAACATCTCTCAGAGAATTAAAAGTTAAAAAAGCTTGAACATGATTAGATCTGGATTGCCAACTTTAATGGGGCAAACAAATATAAGCATTGGCTTCCTGCTTTACACATGTGACTCACCGCGGGTTTCATTTGTTAGAGACACAGTCTGCATAAATACTTTCTACATGGCCTTCACTCTCTATCACAGGTTCTATGAGTGCACTATTACACACACAAATCTGGAAAATTCTGAAGCTAATGAAAAAATATTGCCTTCTCATATGCAGTAAATGCTCAGAATTCACCCACATCTTTAATTCCATGCCAACCACTCACGTCCGCTTTCACACAGGATAAACCTCTGCAGCTCCCTTTAGACTGACTCCTACACTGTGTTTGGCTAGCTATGGTTTCCTCCCTCTCAGTCTTACTCTCAGCCCTAGAACAATCCACTACACTCTTAAAAATAAAGTAAGTAGTTATTAGCTTGGATGTCCAGTTCTAGAACCATCCTTGGTGGAGAGCATTGGAACAGAAACTCAGAAATTATCTGGTGGCTCTTTGAACTTTTACACTGGGGTAGCTGGGTGGCCTAAATACTCACACATTATTGCCACACTGACCTTCTGATCAGCCTTACTCAGTTACCACACTTATACACACATCCATTTAAACCCTTAGTTCACCATAAAGTATTTGCTCAGTAATTGTAACTCAACAAACACACTAAATCAGACTATTTTGACTCCTTGGCTTTGTTTACTCTTTGATATCCTGTTTGTGGATCGCCTGAACTCAGCCTGTTTTTAACCTGTTTTTAACCGGCTCTGTGATTTTGTAAATACTGGACACTGCCAGTCACTCTTTTTAATAAATGCATTTCCTGTTGTCATCTCAGGCACCTCATACACACTCACACTCCTCAGAAATAAATGTTTTTTTCTCCCTGCACAGCATGCTGGACCCCTTGGGTCTGGTTGGGTTCTTGTTTGAGGAATAATGCACAGAAATGTTTGTTTACAGTACCCTTTAGTGACTAAAAAGTGTCTCTTTCATAGTTGGCGTGTCAGACTGGATTATTTTCAGCTCACAGTCATGCAGAGATTAGCGTTTTCCCTCTTTTAACACTCACTTCAGTTCATGCAGGCTGTGAGATGTATTTAATGAGGCAGAACGCTAAGGTCTGCAGAGCTGTGGCCCACCAGGACCACAGTCTGACACATGTTCTGTAGCATCGCTCCAAACCCTATTTTAGCATCTTTATTTTTAAGATACGCCCCCAGTGCCAAATCCATCTGTATCTCACTCACTCTGCTGAGCTGCTCCAGCAGACGCTGGTTCTGTTCCGACAGCTCCGTGATGGCGCGGGTCTTGTCCCGGTCGGCCTCGCGCAGTTGTATCTGATGCCTCTCCAGCTCGCCCTGCAGCTGCTGCACATCTGTCTCAAGCTCCGCCACGCGACCCTCCCACTCGCCCTCGCGGCTCTCCAAACGCCGCCGCAGCTCGTGCTTCTCCTGCTCCAGGTGCTGAGGGAAGGACAGACAGGGGCATTGAAATGAACCTTCAGCCAAAAATCAATCTGACACATTTTCCTCAATGTAGTTTGTCAGCCACCTCAAGATTTGATGTCTGGGCTTCAGTTTTGCACTGGAGCAAATGTGGCTAACTAGTGATGGAATAATACATCACACCAATTAATAAACACAGGCAGAATTCAGGCCTCAGGGCAGCAGTGACTGCTGTTCATAGCTGTGCGACATACTTTTGTCCATTCTTATTGATGACAGTGTCAGAAACCGCACAAACAAGACTATTAGAGATTACTGACCCAGCTGTAGTACAGAAAGACACACACACACACACACACACACACACACACACACACACACACACACACACACACACACACACATACATATATATATATATATATTGCTGTTCTATGATGGAAAATCTGTTGCAATTGGTTCCATAATAATTAAAAATGGTTCTGTCATTGTCACAGGACCTTATTTATGGTTCCGTATAGAATAATTTTTGCTGAGAGTGTGCTACTCATGCAAATAATTCAGCCCAGCCCCCTGGAGAACCAATGAGGGTTACTACAAAGTCAGCTTCATGTTGCGGTGCCTTCTTGTTTAACGAAAAGAGCTGAAGGCACTAATGGGAATTTGCATGCTTGCAGTGGAATCATGCTGTGTAGGATGAGGCCTATGCCAGTGAAATGAGTAGGAAATGCAGAAACATGGAGCCCAAACAGGACAACTGCACTCTTAAAATAAAGTTGCTAAAAAGGATTTTCGACCTTTGGCTGCCTAAAGAACCTCTTAGTTAAGTTTTGCAAGTAAGTCTGGATTGAAGAACTTCCATATAATATAATGGTTACATGGGAAAACTACAAGAACCTTTTAGGAGCATTTTATTTTTAGGAGTGCACCTGGGCTTCACAATGACCAGTGATGATTCCCTCAGAAGCTCCACAACCAATGTTCTGAGTCCATCCATATTGCTGACCCCCTGCCTGAGGGCAGAGCTGTGGATGGACCAGATGTGGAGGAGAGAGGAGAGGGTGTGAGGCCATGAAGCAGACCGGCAGCAGATGTGGGCACAGTTTCCTCAGGAACAGAGCTGCGGATTAGGCTTTGTTCTGCTGTGCACCACGTGCTGAGAGAAGAGGGTTTTGGTGACCAGATCACTGCCAAAATAACTGCCATGCTTACTGTATTGTGGATAATTTGCCTTTGTTTGGCCGGCTGCTCGGTTGGCCTGTAGAGGCTACACTCTTAAAAATAAGGTTGCCAGAAAGTATTATTTGCGTAATGCCATATAGAAGAACACTTTTTGGTTTTCTTACTGTACTTTTCAATACAGCGTTCTTAAAAGAGCCATTATTGTGAAGGTTCTCGTAAAACCCTTAGATCCCAAAGAACATTCATATTACCCTGCTACCAAAATAGGCTTGTGGCACCTGGATTAAGAGAATAGGTTGAGCTTGAGGTAAACAGGCCTGATTCTCTTTCGTCATTGCAGAGGCTGAACATTTTGTATGAGTCATTATTTATGGGAAGATCTGCTTAAATTACATAGTACATTTATGAGCTCCATTATTAAAGCACATAAATATAAAAGCGAATGCCCTGCTTTGAACCACCAGGCTACGTCAGGTCAGGGCAGCCGGCTGCACACTCTTGCATTCTCAGAATGAACAGATCTTAGCTATGCCTGGGCTGGTGCCCTCAGTTCACTTTGTCTTTACAAACAAGACAAGACCGTTTATTTTTAAGAAGGTCATGAAGGACATGACTGAAGCATTTACACTGTATGAAAAAAAAACAGGCTTCATTTTCGATGTACCTTTATTGAATAAGCGAACAGCATATGCGACTGTACGATTCTGTCCTGCTTATTTATTATAAGACCTTTAATTAACCCAGTCATTTTAAGGCAAGGTTACTAACTTTTGTTAAATGCAAAATGCCATATTTTTTTTCTTTTCCCTTAAGGATGAAAGAGAATTCAATTCTCTGGTCCACTCAGAGGGGTCAGTGTAGGCAGGGGCACTCTTGTAGTTAAAAAGCATCGTTTTTTGCTTGCTAATGGAGATGTGTTGAATGTAATCAGTGAGTGCTTTCTTGTTAATACCAGAAATCACTAATCTACATCAGTGCTTGTGTAGCACGCATGACACAATTGAACACCCATGAACAACTCATTTAATTTAAAAGTTTTGTAGGGGTGGGATCAGTTCAATTAGACATATACATATACAATTTAGGGGGTTAGATCACTTCAGTTAGACCTATAAAAACATTTCTGTATGTGGGGGTGGAATCCTTTTTTTTTGCCCATAAAATGATTATACAGCTCTAATCCGCAGGCAGAAGGCTTTGAAGGCACTGGTGAACGTCCAGTGCAGGATGGCCTCATTAGAGACGTGATGCCACCATAAATTGGGCCCGGTGCTACATGACAACTCCCCCAAATACAAACACACCGCACACACTCCACACACTCACGTACGCACGCACGCGCGCACGCGGTTGCCCCTCACCTCGAGCTTCTCGTTCAGGTCCTTGTTCATCTGCTCGTATTGCTTGGTGAGGTCTTGGTTGCGTTCAAGTAGTGCTTTTCCGAGTTTAGCAGCGAGGACTAAGTCCCTCTCTTTTTGTCTGAAGAGCGCGAGAAGGTCCACGTCGCGCTCCAGCGGCTCCTGCTGCTCTTCCTGCTCGTCATCGCGCGTGAGCATGGCCAGTTCCTCCTCGAGCGCCGTGCCCAGGCCTCCCGCGAGCCCGGCCACCTCGAGCCCCGCGCCGTGAGGATGAGGTGGGAGAGGAGGAGCGCGCGGGAGGCCTGGGTCGAGCGCGTGCTCCATGCGGTCGCTGTCCAGCTGGCGTGGTGCTGAACGCGGGTCGAGGCAGAAGGTGGACATGGAGGACGGGGAGGAAAGGATGAAGGGAGGGGTGAAGGAGATTCACAGCCGCGGGCCTCGCCTTCCGAGCGGCCCGGAGCGGCCTGGCGTGCTGCGGGACGAGGAGGGCGCCATGGAGAGCGTGCCGGGGGGCTAAAAATCCTCAAACGGGCTCTCGTTTACATCCCCACAGCTTCCCATCCAAGCGCACGGGCTGTTAATCTTCTCAGTAAATCCTGGCGTGGCCTGAAGACGAAGATAAAACACCTTTTTAGCGAGGTTCCATACGACCCCCACCCATGCGGACCCTCTCCAGCAGACGTTTCCACTCCACCGGCTCGCGCGCCTTCCTCCCCATAGTGGTCCTCCCTCTCACCCGGGGCTATTCTGCGGATCCTCGTCCTCTCTGTCTCTTCCCTCTCTATCTTACACACATACAAACACACACACACACACTCAGCAGATACGGATACAGGCGCGAGCCTCTGATTGCCCCCCCGCACGTGACGTCAGGCCAACAACCTGTTAGGCGCAGCCGCCCATTGGTCCAGCGGGGTAACGCCATATGTTAGTGCAGCACCACGTCTCTGACACAGATCTGCTCTCACTATGGGCTGTGTATAAAAAGCCCCCAACATCCACCGCAGTAGCTAATTCAGCATGTTAACATGGACTAAATGATCCTCACTGGTCTCACGGAGAGACACAGGTTCCTCAGCACTAGCAGGTACAAGAGCATCCAGACCAGCACCAACAGGTCATAGTCAAACTTACATTTACACACAATCTGTAGTCCACAAGCCTGGCTGGTAGAAGACTATGATTCTACCAGGGAAGAAGTTAGTCCACCACCTGTGATCAGATTTTTTGTGAAGTTTGTGTAAATTACGTTAGTTTATAACATGAACATGAACATATAATAAACAACAAGGGTCTCTGTTCTGATGGTCAGGTAAGGTTTCCTTTCACAAGCTATCAGGCTACTGGACTACTGAATACTGAACAGCGAATATAGTGTGTATATTTTAACCATATACACACTACACTGTAGTGCATGGGGCAACACATGGTGCAACACAAAGAACAAAAACAGAACAACTCAAGACTACATAAATTCAGACAGTGCAGGACTAAAGAAAAAGTTAAAAAAAAACAACAGCATAATGATTTACAATACAAGACAAACATACAATGCAGTTGAAAGGAGAAGTACCAGCACTAGTGAGAATGAATACAATATTATGACATACTATATTCTGGCAATAAGTGTGCAAAAATGCAGAAGAATACAAATATTGAAATAGACAACAACAAGTCATTGTGCAAAAATAGTGAGTAGCATATGCAGGAATGAATATAAACATGTACACACTACACTCTGTCATGACCCGGCTCAACGTCATGGCAAAAACGAAGGACGCAGTGTTAAGTGTCAAAATAATATGTAATTTATTGCAATAAATACCATAACCAAAGACAAATGAAACCAAAATGATAAAGTGTGAAAGTCAGTAAACTCAGTAATGTGAAGTAAGTTCATGGATGCGTGGAAGTGAAGTGAAGTGTGTTGGATGCAAGAAAGTAAATGGGAGAAAAAAGAAGCTCCAATGGGTAACAGGGTGGAAGTGGCTTTTAAAGAGATGGAGACACCGGTCCACCAATTCCACAAATGGGCTGCAGCCACGCCTGCAGGGATGACACACAAATACAGAGAGGAACACAGGCAAGCCCAGCAGACTGTCATACTCTCTTGCACTACAGACAATTTATAAATACTTGCAAATGTTAAACACTGTCTACTAAGCATCCTTGTATTTTAATATTTAGTTTACTAAAATAATTCTACAGTATTACAGCTTTTAGTTTATTCTGTTTGTGTTGGGTGTATGTTACTGTGCAAATTATTGGTAATGATGTCTCTCTGCTATCTGTTTATGACAATAAACATGAAACCAAACTTACAAAATGAAATAGCCAAAAGTCAAATACATACACTGTACATCATACAACCCCAGTTATGAGAATTTTCTTCTGATGAAACGATAAAATAACACATGGAATAACACAGTGACCAAAAAAGTGCCTCACAAATCTCTCAAGTGGCTTTGCCTTAAAGGAGAATAATTAACTGGTAATTATATAGGCGCTCATTCAGTGTTCATAGTGGCGGCAACTGGAACCAGACGTCTGAAGAGTTTAAAGCCCCTAAAAGCTCATTGACATGAACATGAACATTACATGAAATGGTTATGAATGCATTAGCATTCATGTAGAAAATTTGGAAAGCCAGCGAGAACATTATACAAGTATTAAAATGTGCATTGTGTAATTGCTTTGGATTTTTTTAAACAGTGAATTTGCATAGAATTTTTTTGTGGACACAACAGCACAGTAAACTTGAACACGCGGGCCAAGGAACCTGCAGCATCTACATGTGGTTGTGTTGGTTGTAAAAATTGTGACCCCTTAGCACCGCTGTAAAGAGTCAGTGAGTTTCTCTACAGTGAACCATCGCACATCAATCCACTCTGAATGACTTGAATTATGCAGAATAAAAAAAATCCTTTTAATGCAGCACTTTTCCTTTTAAAGTGGCACACACACTAAAAATGAAAATACACTGAAAATATAAATTGCATTTTAATAATAAAAAAATCACTATCAAAATAATAAAAACCACAATATTAAAACCACTGACCGCGGAAGTTTTGATTTATTGATGATCAGGCAGTTCTTGAAGCAGATGTGCTGGAAGCAGTAAAAAGGATAAGTGCGAATTTGACAAGTGATGGCTGGAAGACGGGGTCAGAGCATATCTAAAATGGCAGGATTTGGGAAAGGTTTTTATTTTAAAAAAAAGGCTGTGATAAAAGATGTCAGAGCATCACAGCTTGCAGCATATGGGGCTGCAGACCAAGTCCACTCCTTCTTTGCAGCGGTATTCCTAATGACAGTGGCCTCTTTCAGCAGGATAATGCACCCTGTCACACAGTAAAAGCTGTTCAGGAATAGTGTGAGGAACATGAACAAGTTCAATGTGTTGACTTGCCTTCACCTCACTGAAACGATCTGCTGTGCTATGGATCTGATCTCAGCATCTCCGCATCTCCACATCTCAGTGCTACACAAGCACCTCATTCTGCTTCATTAGGTACTGATTACTGATCACCTGAATCAAATCTAATTTAATGAGGAAAAGTATAAAAACTCTGCTGTAATCAAGCAGCTAGATGGCAAAAATCTGCTAGAAGTACATCAAAGGTAATTATTGCTATTTTGTTTGAAGCGAACAAGAGATTTGTTTTCTTTGAATTATTGTGTAGACAATTTCTGTTCTTTGAATGTTTTGTCAATTCATTTAGAATGATGTTTTAAAGAACAATATTTTTCTTTGGTAATTAGGAGAAATGTTCTCAGCAGTTCTTAAAAAGGCAAAGCTGTTAATTTCCATACTTGCACCTATAATGATAAAACCTGAGAAACTGAACATTTTTCCAGTGGTCTCTTCTCTTCTACAGCTGGATTTCTTGGTCATATAAATTACAGTAAACTGCAGAATTACTAAAATCTAGACGAGAAGACATTTTTTACTACACTTTATTTATCATGCCAAGTTTTTTGTTTGGGAACAATCAGTTAAGTGAAAAATAATTAGTACTTCCATCATATAGTTTTCAGATATGAGGTGCTCTGGATGTAATTTTTCTCAGTCATTATTGAATCATCTACCACTCTGTACATCCTCCTACACACCTATCACATCTTTACTTCTTACAGATTCACACTAATTAGATGGCACCTATGAAGCTGTAGAGCAGCAGAATCATAAGATATTTGACTGGTACTTTATCAGAGACATCCGATGTATAGCCCACACAAATCACCAGAACGGTTGTGTGTAGTGGGAGAATATGCAGAATACGCAGTAACACGGCACATGAGTGACGGAGTTGGTGTTTATACATTCATCTTTTGTCATTTTTTCTATAAAAATAGAAAGTATAATATATTAATGTCCATTTCCTTTTTCTATGGCTTAGTTGTGTTTTTATGCTCTAGATTATGATTTTACAACTGTGTTAGGATCAGTAAGTGATTAGGACTAGGTTGTGTTTCAACTTACACCAAAATTCGGTTTACATCATTGTCATAGGAACAGAACTGTGTCAACTAGGGGACCCCCTGTACGTGTATTGCCGTGAAATGAACATTGGCAACACATCTTGTCATGTTTATAGTCCCTCAGCCTCACCCCCTACCCCCACTGTGATTCAGGGGCTTGACCTGACCCCGTTATTGCACAGTGGGCTTTTTTTGTTTTCCCCACAAATCCTTTTGAGATTACAAATACGGCATAATCTGTCTATAAATCCATTTCCACGATTTATCACACTAGTCTAGAGAACATATATCTGCCTTTATCTCCCTTTTCCCTCTCACCACCTGCTTTGTATGTTTCATGCTTTTCCATCTGATTTGCTGATTTTTCAATTTCACTTAAGCCTTCCCCACCCCCAGTTCAATCCGTACAGCCATTAAATTCCATCAGTGGTCGTAAGGATTGGATATGTGAGCTGAGGTAAGCCAAAGTACCATCTGTTTACTCCAGTTAACCCTGTTTTGGTGTTTCCATGCTGTGGCATGCTGGGGATCTCATGCCATTGTGGTTCAATCAGAGTCTGAATGCAGAGGAATGAAGGACTGATGTGAAACAAAAGCTTTTTTCATGGAGAACATAAAGTAAGAACACAAAAGAAGTAGGTCACTACCTCTCCGCCTCTTACAGCATGAGTGCTCTGCCCATACAGTCATTCGTGGATCCATTCGCCCCAATCTCAGACAGCCAGAGGCTTGTTCAAAATAGTGGGTTCAGCTCACATTAATCGTCATTATTTAAGGTTAAGTAGGAAGGAAGTTCAAAAGAAATTTGACACAGTACATAATTAAAAGGTTAAGATGCGAACAAAGGCATCCAGAGTGGTTTGATCGGAAATGCTCTGTTCTAGAGAAGCTTACTGAGTCAGAATTGTTGAACAGAACCAGATGTCTGGTGAAACAGAGAGGGACATGCATCCTATCTTACAGATTTAGCACCATTGTTCCATTCTCAACATTACATATAAAAACATGTGTAAGTTCGTCCTGGGTTGTAGACAGTAAATAAGATGTATATATGTGATCCTTATATATACAGTTCTGGAAAAAAAATAGGACACCCCTGCAATTTATTTTAAATCAGCCTCTCTACGAATATGTGCAGGAATAAATTCCTACACAAGCACTTCATTCTGCTTTATGAGGTGCTGATTAGTGATCACCTGAATCACATCTTATTTAATGAGGAAAAGTAGAAAAACACTGCTGTAATTGACACTCTTCTCTCACACTGAGACCAGTCGGATGGTAAAACACTACTAGATGTTTGACAAAGGTAATCATTGCCATTTTGTTCAAGAGTGAACAAGTAATTTGTTTTCTTTGAATTATTCTTTGAATCTGTAAACACTGCATCATTTTTCTTATTTTTATGTTTTGTATTTAATATCACCAGCAGTTCATAAAAACTAAGTGATAGCTTTTCAGTTCCATACTTGCACCTATATCATTCATTGAATGACACGAAAATATTTTAGCCACTGATTTATACAGACATATGCTCCCAGCATTTTGGTCTATTCCCAACAAATAAATAATGAAGTATTAGTGATTTAGTGATTTAGTGTCAGGAAACTGGACATGGTGTAGTCATGAAAAGAAAACTTTAGGAGGCCTGACTAAGGAGGGGCCTGGGAGGGAACACACACACACACACACACACACACACACACACACACACACACACACATACACACACACACACGCACACACAGATGTCTAATTTAATCA
>JBBPDC010041168.1:0-11797 GCA_037974485.1 Hemigrammopetersius urotaenia | reverse complement strand
AGAGAGAGAGAGGGGAAGGGAGGAGGGAACAGAGAGAGAGAAAGGAGTTGAGGGAACAGAGTGAGAGAGAGGGATGGAGGGAACAGAGAGAGAGAGAGAGAGAGAGGGGAATGGAGGAGGGAACAGAGAGAGAGAAAGGAATTGAGGGAACAGAGAGAGAGAGAGGAATGGAGGGAACAGAGAGAGAGAGGAATGGAGGATGAATTAGGCATAAATCAACAATGCAGTGAAATGTGTACTTTTAATACTTAAGTACTTTTGGAAGTAATTACTTCAGTACTTTTACTTCACTTTGACTGTATGACTTTCACTTGTATTGGAGTAATATTAGTGGTATCTGTACTAAAGTAATGAAGGTCAGTACTTTGCCATCCTCTGGTCATTGGACTGTGGGAGGAAACCAGAGATCCTGGTGGAAAACAACATTCCACAGAAACACTTTCAAAGTTTTTAAACAGAAAGTCTGATATGAGATCCAATGAAGCCCATGGCTCACAGAGAGAGATGAGAGACTCAAGGCTTTGCAGTATTTGAGCTTTACCAAATCAAGGTTATTATAAACTTGAGTCGGCTCGAAGACTAATAACACGACTAGACTGTAGATGTTCTGGTCTGCTCTGGTCTGAAGTTTAGCTGTGGACGTTAGCTCTGGTCTAAACTGGAGCCTTTTAAAGGCTTTAGCTTTGGCCGAACCCATGGATGTAATCTCCACTTACACCTACCTTAGGAGGTAAAAACTTAAAAACCTAGAAGCCTGAACTTCACAAGAGCCAACATATGACTTTATGTGTTGATGTACTGCTGGCACAATGGGGCCCAGGAGGACCGAAAGCTTTACAGACACGATCATGAGCACAAGCTTCTCCAAAGGCACTCAAGAACACGAGCCTCAGCCTGGCAAGCGACAGACCTCCCATTATGAAAAGAAGTATAAGTGCTGTTACCTTGGTGAAGGTGAGGCAGTCTTTGTCCTGGTCTTTGTCCTTGACCTCGAAGTCGTAGAGAGCTTTGCCCTGCGGTGGCGTTTGGGACAGGGGCTTGATGCACTGGATGTAGCTGGCAGGGAGGAAACCATGACTACCGTTCAGTTCTCCATGGTACCAGTTTTCGTCCACCTTCCGGCGGAGGATGATGATGTCGCCCTTGTTGAACTTGAGGTCTCCTGGCTCCTTCCCCTCGTAGCTGTAGAGGGCCTTCCCGCATGGAAGCTGAGGGACATTCTGAAAAACAAATGAAAAGAAGAAAAACATGAGAAAAGAAAAGGGCATGACTTGAATTTAGAGGAGAGAGACTGAAAAGAATCGAGTGTCTGGGATAAAAGTCACCCGGATCTTCACCGCGGGCTCTTTTCACTTTCAATCGTGTTTCCTGAGGGTTAAGGAGATCTCTGGGGTTGAAAATGTTCCTCACTCATTGCCTGAGGCGGTGGAAGACCTTCACTAGGCTCCTTAAGAGGAGAGCAGCATCATTTCTCAGAGTCTTCAGAACACAGCAGATGATTTAGGGAGTAATAGGACTCGCAGTAGACGACTGGTCCAAACTAGAGATGGAGATGTTAGCTCTGGTCTGAACTGAAGATGTAGATGTTAGCTCTGGTCTGAACTGAAGATGTAGATGTTAGCTCTGGTGTGAACTGAAGATGTAGATGTTAGCTCTGGTCTGAACTGAAGATGTAGATGTTAGCTCTGGTCTGAACTGAAGATGTAGATGTTGGCTCTGGTCTGAACTGAAGATGTAGACGTTGGCTCTGGTCTGAACTGAAGATGTAGATGTTAGCTCTGGTGTGAACTGAAGATGGAGATGTTAGCTCTGGTCTGAACTTGATGTACATGTCAGCTCTGGTCTGAACTGAAGACGTAGATCTTCCTGGTCAGAAGATCTGTGAGATGAACAGACAAAGGCCTGGAATCATGATGCAAAAAATAAAAAGATGTTCTTGTGTAACGGAGAGATATCTGACCAGCCTGTGCTCTGAGGCACTGATGTGTGAAACCCAACCACACACACACACACACACACACACACACACACACACACACACACACACACACACACACACACACACCATTCCTTTCGTTTATCTGTCAGATCAAAAACTCTTTACATGATGATTATTGCATGGTCATTTTGGGTAATTTCAGTTCATTCTTTTAGTTATCATTTTATACACACACACACACACACACACACACACACATATGTATATATAGTTGTACATTTATAACCAGATGTTTTGACGTCGTGTACAGAAAAAGTTTTATTTAGAGGTTTTTGAAAGAGGATTTATATTGATAGTGATGATGTTTGGTGCGTGTAAGATGCAGTCAAAGGTGTTTACTGTGTAATAGTCTGTCCATGGTAACTGAGTGTTCACCACAGAAACAGCAGAACCTTCTGTAAGTTCGAAATAGTGATGAACTCTTTGTTTTGTTCATGTCCAGGAGTTCCAGGTGCTGTTTCGCCAGCTCAGGCCAAGGCGGCTAAATACGGTGAGCGTTAGTCTTTATCTGCCCTCCAGTGATGCCGAAATGCAAATAGATTAGTGTGTGTGTGTGAGGACTGTGTTGCTGATGGTGGTGGTGGTGGTGGTGGTGGTGTGTGTGTGTGTGTGTGTGTGTGTGGGTGTGTGTGTGTGTGTTCCCAGGAGCTGCAGCTGGTGTAGGAGGTGTAGGAGGTGTTGGTGGGGTTCCAGGAGCTGGAGGAGTTTATCCAGGAACTGGAGCAGTTTATCCAGGAGCTGGAGGTGTTTATCCAGGAGCTGGAGGAGTTTATCCAGGAGCTGGAGGAGTTTATCCTGGAGCTGGAGGAGTTTATCCAGGAGCTGGAGGAGTTTATCCAGGAGCTGGAGGAGTTTATCCTGGAGCTGGAGGAGTTTATCCTGGAGCTGGAGGTGCACATACAGATTCCCAATGCAGTTCATTTTACTCTGGAAATGCGTATCTGATCACAATAACAATAAAAGGCCATTGAAGTATTAAATATATTTGTATATTTCACGTGTTTGCTTGATCAATATGGAAACTAAGTATGTTATTACAATATAATTCACCTAATTAAGTAAGAAGAGATGATTAGAAGACAGAGATGGCGTTTTATGTGCCTCTGTATTAAATGCTTAACGCATTGATGAATTAAATTAGGGATAACAAGCTGGTGTCTAAGGGTTTGAACTAACCATGGTGTGTTTTGTGTGATTTTTCAGTCGGTGCTGGAGGACTCACCCCTGCTCAAGCCAAAGCTGCTAAATATGGTAATAATTAATTAGATTTTAATCACCTAATCCAAATATTATGAATGTATTTACTGGCCACTTTATTGGAAACACCCACCTGCAGCTTCCACTGAGCGTAATGGATCATTAGCCTTGTTTCATCCCCTTTAATTTCACCAGGTGCTGCAGCTGGTGTAGGAGGTGTAGGAGGTGTTGGTGGGGTTCCAGGGGCTGGAAGAGTTTATCCTGGAGCTGGAGGAGTTTATCCTGGAGCTGGAGGAGTTTATCCTGGAGCTGGAGGAGTTTATCCTGGAGCTGGAGGTGCACATACAGATTCCCAATGCAGTTCATTTTACTCTGAAATATCTAAATTATAATACAGTATATTGTATTATGGAATCTACATAATTAAGAGAAAATCTATGATATTATTTTTTCTTGCTAATGAGCATGACGGTGTGCTGTGTGGTGTTTTTCAGTCGGTGCAGGAGGCCTCACCCCGGCTCAAGCCAAAGCTGCTAAATATGGTACGAATTCATCAGACCTTCACCATCTATCTTATCTTAGTATTTCACTGCTCAGTTGGCCTCTTTATTAAAAACACCACACTAGTGCTTCCAGTTACTGGACACTTAGAAAGACCTTATGCATCCACTCACTGGCTACTTTATTAGAAACACCCACTTTGTGTTTCCGCTGAGCGTAAATGATCTATTCATTAGCCTCATTTCTTCCCATTTAATTTTACCAGGTGCTGCAGCTGGTGTAGGAGGTGTAGGAGGTGTTGGAGGTGTTGGAGGTGTTGGTGGGGTTCCAGGAGCTGGAGGAGTTTATCCTGGAGCTGGAGGTGCACAGATTCACAATGCAGTTCATATTACTCTGAAGAATCTAGACTATAATATACAGTAAACCCCTCGCTTTTCGAGAAAATGCCCATTTTTATAGTGTAAGTTTAATATGGCTCCAAATATGCTCCCAAAACACTTAAATTTCATTTTATACTCAGTTTTTAATGCATCACCCTTAAAGAAAATGTAAAGGTAAACCCATATTCACCTCTTTTGATTTAATTTGCGGTAATAAAAATACAGGGCTTTAAGAAGGACAAAACAAAAAACAAGAGAAACACTGAGATGATCCACTGGAGAGATTCTGGTCTGCAGCTGCCACAGATGCTACAAACGACAGCAGCAAGGAGAAATAAATAATCAGAAAACTTTATCGATCCCAGCGGAATCAATAAACCGAGCTGCTACCGCTAGCTGTTAGCATTAGCAGCATGCAGCGAGCCAAAACAAAAGCTTGTACACAAAGGAAACGTTGAAAAAAACCTCTCTCTACCCACATGTTTCGACAGGGCACAGCTTACTAATACTAAATAAACTGAGATAACAGTTGAAAATTGGGGGAAAATGTTTAAATGTCTGGGGGGGAAGGGAAAGGGAGAGATCAAATCCGTGTAAAAGTCGGGGCTTACTGTATTGTATTATAGAATGTCCATAATTAAGCAAAAAGTCTGTTGTATTATTTTTTCTTGCTAATGAGCATGACGATGTGCTGTGTGGTGTTTTCCAGTCGGTGCAGGAGGCCTCACCCCGGCTCAAGCCAAAGCTGCTAAATATGGTACGAATTCATCAGACTTTTATCATCTATGTAATCTTAGTATTTCACTGCTCAATTGGCCTCTTTATTAGAAACACCACACTAGTGCTTCCAGTTACTGGCTACTTTATTAGAAACACCCACTTTGTGTTTCCACTGAGCGTAAAGCATCTATTCATTAGCCTCGTTTCATCCCATTTAATTTCACCAGGTGCCGCAGCTGGTGTTGGAGGTGTAGGAGGTTTTGGAGGTGTTGGAGGTGTTGGTGGGGTTCCAGGAGCTGGAGGAGTTTATCCTGGAGCTGGAGGTGCACAGATTCACAATGCAGTTCATATTACTCTGAAGAATCTAGACTATAATATACAGTAAACCCCTCGCTTTTTCCTGTGGGTTACGTTCCAAGAGCACCCGTGTATAGTGAAAAAATGCCCATTTTTATAACGTGAACCCTAAATATGGCTCCAAATATGCTCCCAGAACACTTACATTTCATTTTGATCTCAGTTTAATGCATCACCCTTAAAGAAAATGTAAAGGTAATTTAATTTAATTTGTGGTAATGAAAATACAGGGCTTTAAGAAGGACAAAACAAAAAACAAGAGAAACACTGAAACGATCCAGTGGAGAGATTCTGGTCTGCAGCTGCCACAGATGCTACAAACGGCAGCAGCAAGGAGAAATAAATAATCAGAAAACTTTATCGACCCCAGCGGAATCAATAAACCGAGTCACTACCGCTAGCTGTTAGCATTAGCAGCAGCTAACAAAGGCTTGTACACAAAGGAAACGTTTGCTACATGTTTAGACAGGGCACAGCTTACTAATACGAAATACGGAGGGGGTGGAGGTAGCTCAGTGGGTAGGATACTTGCCTCCGGACCAAGAGGTCACAGGTTCGAATACTACCTTCAGCACCACCACTGGGTCCCTGAGCAAGACCCTTAACCCCAAGTTGCTCCAGGGAGACTGTCCCCTGTAGTTTGGGAACAGTTGAAAATTGGGGGGAAATGTTTAAAACACTAAAATCCGAGGACAAGTGTAAGGCCCCAATCCAGGTCTAGGGAGGAGTCTCCCTCACCTGAAAGACTATCCGTTCCGGAAGCCACTTCCAGACTCTCACAACCACCTCTGATTAGTAGATCTGCTTCACCTGAATACACCTGAAAACACTTGTCTACCTTGGGTTCAACCACCGAGCGTTACAGAATACTTCGCCATGTACAATGGACCCAGCGGAGTTTCAGCAGCTTTTAGCCGAACAAGCGCGAGCTATTGCCGACCTTGCCCGAGCCATGACGTCTCTTACTCCGCAAACACAAAACCCTCCACACGGGGCTGAAGCCGGGATCGTTAATGCTAATGAACTAACCCTTGCAATACCTCATTCGTTTGGAGGTGAAGCCAACCAGTGCAAAGGATTTCTGATGCAATGCGCACTGTACATCGAGCACCAACCAACAAAGTTTCACAACGAACACGATAAAGTACACTTCATTATTTCTCTACTTACCAGCAAAGCACGCGAGTGGGCCACAGCTTATTGGGCGTCCCAAAGCCCCGTCCTCAACCACTGTGATACGCTTATCTCTGCCTTTCGCCTTTCGCCAAGTGTTTGATCATCCTCAGTCCGGATGGATGAATGTAGCTCTCCTTACTGTCTTCCAACGTGGACTCAATCGCGAGTTACAAACTGAACTAGCATGCCGCAGTGACATCACAAATTTAGAACAATACGTCCAGACCACCATCACTGTGGGGTTTGTGCAACACCGATGTCGCACAAACCCAACAGGTATCCGACCATCCATAACCACGCCCCCCCGCCCCCGCGTCAACAACCGGAGCCGGAGCCTATGCAAATTGGGCGTTCCCCGTTGTCGGCAGCAGGACGAGAGAGATGATTCAGAGCTCAGCTTTGCTTATATTGTGGAGAACCTGGACATGCTCAGCAATTTTCCATACCGATTCAACTCTCACTCGGCTCCTTTGTCTGTACTGTCTCAGCGTTAGTAGATTCTGGAGCTGTGGGAATTTTATGGATGAACAGCTGGCACGACAACTGGGAGAAGACCTCATACCGCTGCGCACCCCGTTACCTGTGAGTGGTTTAGATGGGAAACCTCTGAACAATGGATATATTACCCTCCAGACTCCTCCTCTAAGGGTGAACATAGGAGTTCTACACCATGAGGAATTGTCCTTCTTCGTTTTCAAGTCCCCCCGCAATCCTATCGTATTGGGTCACCCGTGGTTGGTCCTCCATGACCCTACAATATCATGGGCTAATAGAGAAATTATGGCCTGGGGAACTCACTGCTTCAAACACTGCATCTCACTTCCCATTTGAACCACCTCTGTCTTTGTCACCCCGACCCAAAGCTGCCTTTCGAAGTCGAAGTAGATGCATCCGAGATTGGAGTTGGGGGCGTGCTCTCACAACGACAAGGCAATCCTCAGAAACTCCACCCTTGTGCCTACTTCTCATGAAAACTTTCCCCTGCGGAACAAAACTATGGTGTGGGAGACGGGGAACTACAAGCTATGAAACTGGCTCTGGAAGAATGAGGACACCTGTTAGAAGGCGCTGCTCACTCGTTCATAGTCTTCACGGATCACAAAAATTTTGAGTACCTTCAAGAAGCTAAACGCTTAAACCCACGTCAAGCACGGTGGGCTCTCTTCTTCACCAGGTTCCAGTTCACTGTCACTTACCGCCCTGGCTCCAAGAATGTTAAGGCTGATGCCCTGTCTCGATGGTATGAGGGAGAGAATACCACCCCAACCCTTGCTAAAGTCCTATGTCCTGAATGTATCGTAGGTCCCATCCGATGGCAGATCATCGACCGAATAGAAGAAGCAAAACCCCTCCTCCAGCAGAAACCCCACCTCAAAGGATATTTGTACCAGTCGAGTTCCGGAATACCTTACTTCAGTGGGCTCACTCCACCCTCAGATCAGGTCATCCCGGTGTCACACGCACCCTGGCTTTGCTGAAGATGCGCTTTTGGTGGTCGTCCATAAAAGATTATGTCACCGACTTTGTGGTGTCTTGTCCTATTTGTGCCCAGTCAAAGACCCCACGTCAAAACCCCTGTGGTCTGTTAGAACCTCTCCCCATTCCACAACGTCCCTGGTCCCACCTAGCTGTAGACTTCATTACCAACCTACCCGAGTCCCATGGTTTCACTGTGTTGGCTGTCATACCCAGAGTAACGGTCAAGTGGAGACGCTCAACCAGGAGATTGGTCGCTTCCTCAGGGCTTATTGTGCAAACAACCAATGGGACTGGTCGAAATATCTTCTCTGGACAGAATACGCCCAAAACTCTCTTCATCACTCATCATTAGGACTATCTCCGTTCCAATGTGTACTAGGTTTCCAACCCCCATTCTTCCCCTGGGAGGGTCCACCAATGTCCCTGCTGTAAACGAGTGGTTTGAGAACTGTAGCCGAGTATGAGAGGCCTCCCATATGCGCATCCATCAGGCTGCGCAGCATCAGAAACGGCAAGCGGATCGCCGCCGACAGCCCGCTCCAGTGTTCCGGCCTGGACACCGAGAATGGCTCTCCAACCGTGACCTCCGCCTCCGCCTCCCTTCAAAAAAACTCTGCCCCCGTTACATTGGTCCATTCAAGGTGGTTTGACACATCAATACGGTGTCCTATCGCCTCCAACTGCCCCCCCGATATCGTATCTCCCCAACTTTCCACGTATCCCTACACAGCCCCCTACACCCTCCAGTCACGACCAGTCCTCTTGCACCTTTCGAGCTGGATGGAGACACTGCCTACCGGGTTCAGTCACTCTTGGACTCATGCCGTCGCCAGGGCATGCTTGAGTACCTGGTTGACTGGGAGGGGTATGGACCGGAAGAACAGTCTTGGGTGTCGGCTAGAGACATCTTGGACCCTGGCCTGATTGCCGACTTTCACTCCGCTCACCCTGAGCGTTCCACGCCACGCCACCGGGGACGTCCGCCCACTCGGAGTCATCCAGAGGGGAGGGGAGGCTACTGTAAGGCCCCAACCCAGGTCTAGGGAGGAGTCTCCCTCACCTGAAAGACTATCCGTTCCGGAAGCCACTTCCAGACTCTCACAACCACCCCTGATTAGTAGATCTGCTTCACCTGAATACTAGACAGCCTCACCCACAAATCACCTGCATTAAAGTTCTGTTTTCCTCTATCCAGTGCGAAGTATTGTTATGCGTTGTGCGACATTCTTTCTCAGTGCCTACCTCCGTTCTGACCCTTGTTTTCTGTTTTTGGATTACCCTTTTGATTTGGATTTGGTTGCTCCGTGGACTGTTTTCTGGTTCTGACCCTTGCCTGAATAAATTTGTTACGTTTGGTGATCAACTTCTGTGTTCAGATCCCGGTCTTGTCTACCTCTGCATTTGGGTTCAACCACCGAGCGTTACAACAAGACACTGAGCAGTCATGCGCCTGCACTCTACATAACGTTCTCGGATTGCCCTCTTTTCAAACCTCCCATTCACAGTGTTTTACCATTTCAAAACTTGCTTTCTATATTTTTACAGTTATATATTATAAGGAAATGTAGTTGGATTTATGCTTATATTTATGTTACAAAATTAGTAAATTATATTTAAAATGCTATATTGTCACAAAAAAGTGGAGGATATTTGATCTGTGTAAAAGTGGGGGCTTGCTGTATTGTATTATAGAATCTTCATAATTAAGCAAAAAGTCTATTGTATTATTTTTTCTTGCTAATGAGCACGATGGTGTGCTGTGTGGTGTTTTCCAGTCGGTGCAGGAGGACTCACCCCGGCTCAAGCCAAAGCTGCTAAATATGGTACGAATTCATTAGACTTTAATCATCTATGAAACATTAGTATTTCACCACTCGTTTTATTAGAAACACCTCCCTAGTGCTTCCGCTCACTGGCCCCTTTATTAGAAACACCTCCCTAGTGCTTCCGCTCACTGGCCCCTTTATTAGAAACACCTCCCTAGTGCTTCCACTCACTGGCTACTTTATTAAGAACTCTTCCACTTACTGGAAGCACAAGTCATGCTTCCTGTGAAGTGGCCAGTGAGTGTACAGGATCTGTTCATCCGCCTCGTTTGGTCCCGTTTCACCAGGTGCTGCAGCTGGTGCAGGCGGTGGGGGCCTGGGTGGTGCAGGTGGGGTCCCAGGAGCTGGGCTTTACCCCGGAGTGGGAGGTGAGTTTGAAACCAGCCTCTGAACGCATGATCATTTGTGTTAATTAGATGTTCTCAGGTGTTTCATATGAGCTCCATATAAACAGATGATGTTTCTTCAATGCCTGTAGGTACAGGAGCCCTCACAGCCGCTCAGGCCAAAGCAGCCAAATACGGTAACGGAAAGGAAATCTTTCATGTTAAACGTGACACAGATGTTATTATAGATCAGGTTTGGGTCGCTGAGTGCACTGACATCTCTTTCCTCTCTCCAGGAGCAAGAGCTGGCCTGGTTCCAGGAGCAGGTACTGGTCTGGTTCCAGGAGCAGGTACTGGTCTGGTTCCAGGAGCAGGTGGACTACCGGGAGGAGTTTATCCTGGAGCAGGTAAGAGAACCGAAGGTGTTCTGGCCATTCTCTCATCAGTCTCTTTAATGTCTGTATCACCAGAGCAGGAGGGGGTTTTACTGGCATAGTGATTATTTTGCCCTCTTGACCTACACTCATCAACATATTTAGACTAGAAGGTTCATCTGATGGTCATTTTCCCCCATTTATTTTGTCCTGAATGCCTACTTTATAAAAGGCAACGCTGTATTCATTTTAGAGAGAGGAATTATTATATTGTCATAATGGCATTTCTAAAGCCTCACTCTGTGTTTGTTATAATAATCAGATTTTAAAGAAGAGCATGCACAATTGTTTAAATGATTATTAATTGATTTTTTGTGTTTCAGTAAATGTGTAATAGCTAGTAGAATTGCTGGCACTTTTTATTTCTTATTTCATCATTTAAATTTGTTTAAGCATTGTCATATATGTACATAGCTGAGATGGCAAAGTTTACTTTGGCTTTGACACAATGTGTCAGTTTCAAGTTTACTGTAATATACAGAAAACAGTCGAGCATCATTACAGTAATGAAATGTTTGTACTCCTTCAAGTTTGTACAGTAAAAACACTTATCACAGTTAGAATCAAAGAAAAGCAGTAAAATGATAAGGTTCATAGTACATAGTAAAATGGCTCATGGGCACGGAACCATTATAGCGTCCCCCTACTTTTCAAAATCATTTGCTTCATCCCTCCGACTTTTCCTCTCCCAGACAACAGTCAAGACGTAAAGAGCAGCACACATCACCCCCCACCACTTTTTCTATGTGCACCCCCCTACCCAGACAATGTATGAGACATAGAGCTACCACTACCCCTCCCCCACCCCCTGACAACAGCCGAGACATAGAGCGCTGCGTCTAAATGCAAAATGCTTCCGCCGTCCATGTGTAGCGCTAGAAGTTCAAGATGCCCAGCTCTGCTTCTCCATCACAGCCTTCTGACATTCTCTTTGTCTGCAGGTGCAGGTCTCACACCCGCTCAAGCCAAAGCAGCTAAATATGGTAATCCACCCCTCTTTTCATATGTGAGCAGTTATGAACAGTGATCTCACTGCATATTAAATCTGGGCTAATTGTTAGAATGAAAGGTAATATTTGTTTATTATTCTGGTTTAGGTGGAACTGGGGCTAACCTGGGTGGTGCTGGTGTACCAGGTCCTGGAGTAGTTTACCCTGGAGCAGGAGGTGAACTTAACATATTCTTAAAATATATATGCAGTAATCCCCCACTTTTCACGGGGGTTACGTTGCAAGAGCACAGTGAAAAACTGAGTTGTGTTATGGTTAAAAATGTTGTAAACCCGAAATATGCCCCCAATTATACCCCCAGAACACTTTCATTTTATTTAAAACTCAGTTTAATGCATTACCCTGAAAGAAAATGTAAAGGTAAATAAATAATCAGAATCAGAAAACTTAAA
>JBBPDC010041124.1:0-11798 GCA_037974485.1 Hemigrammopetersius urotaenia | reverse complement strand
ACTGTCCCCTGTAGTTACGGAATGGAAGTCGCTTTGGATAAAAGCGTCTGCTAAATGCCATAAATGTAAATGTAAATCTCTGTAAAGTGTGGTGACACAGGTTCTTTCAGGTCATGGATGTGTTCAGATATGGGCCACTTACTGTCACGAACTAAATTTTCAAGCCGTAAGGTCTGAGCCAAATCTTATAACTGAGTAAAAAGTCCTGAAATAAGACCTTCAAACACATAACGAGCAGTTATCACTGTGAGATATCACTATGAGTTATTACTGTGAGATATCACTGTGAGATATCACTGTGAGATATCACTGTGAGATATCACTGTGAGATATCACTGTGAGATATTACTGTGAGACATTACTGTGAGATATTACTGTGAGATATCACTGTGAGATATCACTGTGAGATATCACTGTGAGATATTACTGTGAGATATTACTGTGAGATATTACTGTGAGATATTACTGTGATATTTTAGATTCCCCTAATGCCATCGATACCGTTTGGTTAAACCAAGGAACGCATGTCAGCATCAGCCAATCAGAGGTAGAGATTGAAGTCGACTAGTCAACTTTTGTGTTAATGCCCTAAACTCCACAAAGAAATGACCCTGAGCTGCCCGGACGGGAATCGACCCCAGGACCTTCCTTCTGTGTGCTACTCGATGACTAAATTAAAACTATTAATGGTGGAGACGTACATGTGAGGCATTATGAAGCATTTTTTAAAATCTCAAATAGGCCAGATGTACCGCTTGCTTTTAATAAAGTACTTCAAAAGCTGTTTGTGTTGGTGAACTTTCATCCTCTGGTTCTTAATCTGTATCAGTAAAAGTTTCACCTCGAACACAAGCATTTCACCTCGAACACATTCCAATGACTGTAGTTAAGCTCAAAGCATTAAATGACATTTTTCTTTAAGGGCACAACATTCCCTCTAGTACAAGAAACCAAACAAGCCTATACACACACACACACACACACACACAGCCCAGTAATGTCTATTACAGTTACAGTTACAGCCATGGTAAATTTGGTAAAGTAGTCACAGAAAAACAAACAAACGAACAAAAAAAATGCACCAGTGATTCAAATTCTGATTAGGACAAATAAAATGTTTATGTTCCCATTGTATTCAATTCCATTCAGTTCCACTCAATCCCAAATTAAAAACTCACTATTACCAGTGGAACTCTGTTACCTCATGCTAATCAAATGAGTCTCCTCAGCTCAAACTTGCTCTTTCTCCAGCAACCGCCCCCTTAGCTGAGTCTTCCAGCCCCCTGAGCTCCTTCTTCAACCACTCTGAGCATCACCACGGCTGAACGGGCACGTGGCACAACTCACAATTTCATTGGGTGCCAGGATCTGGGCAAGTTATTTAATATGGGCTCTCACTGGCATGGCAACACGGGGTGGCAGATGGTGTTTTCATCGAAAGAATGCATCTGACAAAAGAATAAACCATCTGACTTCATTGCACTTATCACATTACACCATTTACTGGCGCCACCAGGGACAAACATGCACAAACAAGAAGCTGCGGTGAAGTGGCCGGCGTCCTGCCCCGTCCGGAGAGGACATTCAGGCAGGGACGCCGCTATTTAACAACTTAATATACAAATGACCACCGGCATTTCAGCCTAATTGGGTTGCGGTTTGGAATATTGTTAGATTGATTAAAGCGATAGCCTGAGCAGAAGACGAGCACTGACCTCCTTTCAACCTACAGAGCAATTTTGGTGATTAGAAGAGACAGCCTGCATTTCTAACTGATTAAAAAAACTGAGCTTCTGTACAAAAACGAACCGACGTCTTACCGAGACAAACTTCCCAGAACAACAGAACACGTTTCAATTCTTTTAAATGATCATTAACATTCATGATTATATATGATTATATTATTAATTAATTATTATATCATCTGATTAATGTATTTTACTACATACATATATATATTTTTTTGCTTTAGATTAATATGTTATTTAACATTTTCATTTTGCTTCGCATTATCTTTATACAATGTTTTTCTCTTTTCTTCTGTAGGATGATTTTGGCATTGAGAATCACATCGACTCATTCATTTTGATGATGTTGTTTAATGATTGCCAAACATGTATAACCTACAAGGATGTTTGTGTGCAGGGAAACAGTGTAAACTGGAAAAACCAACACAGGTGTTCTTACCAGACAAAGCTGGGGACCTTCAGTCCTGCCAGGGTTGAGGAGCACTGATCTCCTCTCACAAGAAAAACTGGAAGATCTGCAGGTGAGACAGAAGATATTTCACATTAGATATATATATTAATTAGGGGGTGTCGTATTAACATGTTAATTTAGATCAATTAATGACAGAAAATATAACGCTGATTAATTGCACCCCATGGCTTTAACCCGGTTCGGGGTTCTGAAACATGCTGTTAGAACCAAACTGTATAAACTGAACTGTATAAACTTAAAGGGAGCATAAATTCTGCCATCAATTTGTGCCACGGCAGCATTTTTCGACAGCTTATGTGTACATTGTCTTAAACTGCAGCTTATAGATGGACTGACTCTATCTTTGTTCTTACTGAAGCATTTTTCCCTCAGGATATTAGATCACATTTCTGATTACTGTGACCATTACTGCACATGGACACAACACACACACACACACACACACACACAAACTGTACAAACAGTGAACAGATAAAAAGGGAAAGATCTCTCATTTTATTCCATGGCTGTATGTACTGTGTGGAATGTTAAGGCGCATTGTGCCATATTACCATGTAAACAGAGCAAGGACCTGTGAAGCAGCACAGCAGCATTAAACATCACTGTTTATAAAAGGCTATCCACAGCAATGAGAGGCCGTGCATTTGGTTTCGTTGTGGTCAAACAGACTGCCTCCGTCTCCCCTGCGATAGACTGGCAGCCTGGCCAATCAGTTTCTTTGCTTTTACTGGGCAATGGTCCAACACCCGCCCACGACCCTGGTTAAGGACAATCAGCTCAGTATTTGTTCACCGTCTCACGCACAAGATGACCAGTGAGTTCTCTACACAGCAGCGCTCTGGTTCTGTCTGATGTACAACGAAGACTGAGGATGGGAGGGAACTGACCGAAACCGTAATGAAGTTGCTCATGTTGCTACGAATGATTACTAACAAACAAGATTTAACTTGATGTACAACAGGACCAGAGCATTTTCAGACAAACAAACACACACATCAATTTCTCTTATTTGTAATATTACTTGACTGACATTTTTCTGATGCAACATGTGCAATTTTTGGGGTGGAATATTATTACTGGGCAATTTAGAAATGGCTAATTTTTCTGGTGCAATATTACTGTTTTTTCTGATGCCTGTCACTCCATTGTGTACCTGTTCATATATATATATCCACAGTGTTCTTCCATATATTTATATATCCACTCTATACCTATAAACATGCATATAATCCGGTGAGGGAAATATCGAGTACATTGTTCACAGAATCATTCGAACCCAAAACCCTACCTTCCCGGGCCAGTGATTTTCACCCAGGCCGCAGGCGTTAGGACAGGCATCAGTGTTGAATCCTACTGGGTCCTAAACCACACCCACAATGCTGTCCACATACAGCCTGTACCCATTCAGGAAGGAGGTGCAACTGCGGATTTCCATGACTCTTTTACTTTTATTGTAAACAAAACAAGAAGGCACGAGGGCCAAAACTCAAACAAAGAAGAAATCCCAAACAGGTACAACTTCAGATCACTGTGAGTGTGAAGAGACCACCAAAACGTGAACAGACAGACTCTTTATACTCTCTGTGAATAAACCAAAACCCAATGAAAATCTTATTTTTTACCCCTAAAGCCCACCAGGGAAAACATCACACCCAGTGTCAAAATAAGAGTCCCCACAATTCTGTCCAATGGTGGCCCCTTGTGGCCGCTGACCATGGGCGTTAGAAATGTGCATGACTTAGAAGACTTAGGTGCAGTTTGCATGGGTTATACTGATGGAAAAAATGTTAATTGATGGCCAGTGTTAACACTGTAAAATGCCCTCTTATAGTCACGCATGAACACAGCACACAGTGTGAAATTCTTTCTCTATACTTAACCCATTTAACCTATTCACCAAGTGAAGCAGGGGGCTGCCACCAATGGAACCTCAGTGATGAAGCTAGGAGTTGGGATTCGGACCCACAACCTTCTGATTGTAGGGGTAACGCCCCAACCACTAGGCCACCCAGCTCCAGAAGCTCCAGCTCCAAACCAAAGAAGCAAAATTCAGACTCAAACATTCCACTTAAGCAGTTGCGGCTTCAGTCTCCCAAAGATTTTTCTGAAAAATTGACTAATAATTATTCTCTAAAACCCCCACACTAATGCGGAAACTGCAGATATTCTCCACATTTTTTTGGGTTTTTTGACGTCCAGGCCTTGTCCACCAGGCCCTCGTCCTCGTGCTGGTTGTTTATGTTTGGGCCCGGACCTCACAGTCACCTGTACTCAGAGGCGCGAGGAAAATTGCCAATCCAAGGACTTTATTTATTGCTGATTGACTGCTGCCCTTTGATGCAGCTGCAGTCCAGAATTTCCCCCGTGGAGCGTCTCGAGTGTTTCTCCTGTTTTTCGTTTTGTTCTTCTTAAAGCCTGTATTTTTATTACTGTAAATTAAATGAATTTATGACTGTATTTACCTGCTTATACCAAAGAAAAGGCACTGCATGAATTCCAGTACAGGGACAAAATCACTATCTACATTCTAGCACTGCTGGAGACAGCAGTTCAGTGTAAACTGTAGAGTACAGATACAGGTTTATTGTCACATTCTCTTTAAGGGGAATGAATTAAACTGAGTTTAAAATGAATTAAAGTGTTTTGGGAGCAGATTTTGGGGCATATTTAGGGTTTACACATATTTTTACCACATCACAACAATGAGGTTTTTCATTGTAGGCGGTGCTCTTAGAATGTAGCCCACGCCCAGTGTGTGTTTACTGTATTCCTATAATACACTCTTAGGATGAACACGTGTACAGTGTAATCTCAGCTTTAAGGAGACCTCTAGCCAGGACCTTCCCTGCTCCACTTGTCTCCTCTGCTGAATCTGTTAACCTCTGCCATGTTTCACACGGAATGATGCACACAGGAAGAGGCCCAGGTCCCTCAAGGATCTCTCCCAGATCATTAGGATGTGGTCCAACCAGAGGGGATTTAAGCTGATGTCTCTACTTGGCACAGGCAAGAGGGCAAGGAGGCTTCTGTCAGTGGAGGCCAGAGCTGAGGGTGTAACATGACTCTATAACCGGCAGCAGCTCGGCTCCTAGCTCGGTAAAGTGAGAGGGGAAAAAGACGGCACAGTTTACAGAAAGACTGCAGTAGCCCTTTGGGCTTGAGTGTAAAAACACGGAAATACTGCTGCTGCCTCTCATTAAACAAGGACTCCAGCTGTAGTAACTGGCTGGGATCTGATGATCCTGAGCATGTCTTTGTACACAAACTCTCTGCTGCTAGAATACAGTACATGTCAAAATACTGTATTCATCCGCTCTGTAGCTGTTGTTAATTGCACTGAATGTCGTCTTGTCTCGTCTCGTCTAGTAGTACTGTTGCTCTTGTCCTTAGTCTGCAGTTGTGGTCTTGTGATCTGTCCTGTTCTGTTCTGGTGCTGCTGCGTGGTTCTGGAGGCACGTTGCTTCGTTACACTGCGTACTGTGTGTTTATGGTAGAAAAGACAATGAAACCTACTTGACCTCACTTTAGTCAAAAATGCCAGGATGGCTAATATGGAGTAAAATCCAGAAACATTATTAAAATCCAGCAACATTAAATTCTCTCCCTAACTTGGCTCATTTCAAATCCCATGCCTCCTGCATTATCACAGACACTTTAAATTCCCACTACACCTATAAGTTGGTCCACTGTATGGTCCACTGTATGGTCCACAGGGTGTGTGATTTAATTGGTAAAGCCTGTATCAAGAGTAGCTATGATGAGGGATTTTGGGATCGGGCCTCCTCGAGCTTTTGAGACTTGAGAATATGAGAAAAAGAAAACAAAGGCAGAATAAATAAGCGCCTGAAGAATGTAGTGATGAGACATGAGCAGCAGGGAGAGAGAGAGCGAGGGGAAAGGAAAAAACAACCATTCGTTTACTTGCTTTATTGTTTATCAAGGGTCCTCCTAATCATTTATAATTAGGTTTAATGCCCGTCTGTTTGATAAGCAAGTAAAAATAGACAGACCGATATTTGACTTTATATGTTTTGTGTCGTGTATTTTATTAGTTACTTTGTGCGCAAATTAAAATAATAAGCAGGGTCCTTTCAGTAGGGTGTGACAATACTTCTCATTACTGCGATCAATTACATATCAAACACTTTTCTGAGGATATTGTGGATCTTCTCAATACAACAACCAGCTGAATGTTTCATCATAGATAGATATAATTAGGCTTGTTTAATCTGATGTAGTGCAAGAAAGTGTGTGAGACATAGTAATAACAGAACAGTAAACGCATGAGACCATACTAATCACCAAAAATAATATTTAGTAATAGTTTTTGATCATGATCAAGAGAGTAAAATCATTCATACTGATATTCTCAGATTGTACTTGTTAATTGTCTCATTCGTCCCAACTTCAAAGATGTCAAATAATATATAACACTAAACAATAAACACTGGCTGTATTCTCCGTTTTACCATGTTGTCCAGCACTAGTTTCAGTTTCTGATCTAATTCTGCATTAAGAGCCAACAGCTACTTCCACACTGACCACTAGAGGGAGACTCTGGTGTCTCCACCCTCGTAATCATCTCATCAGTGACGTCTGCCATCTGCCCTGAATAACCAGGCTCACAAACACAACGATTGTGAAGAATCTGTGACATTTTGTTGTTCCCGAACTCTTAGAACAGGCCGGTATTCCACTCCTCACAGAGTTCAGGTGGTTCATCATCCTGTATCGTATGTCACACACATCGTATGTAGCTGAAGGGTATTTCTTTTAGGAGACATATCTTCTGAAACAGAATCGAACACCTGAGTTGCCTAGGAAGACATGATTGTTACCCTATGGCACTCTATGGTTTTACAGCAACCCCCCAGTTTTATGTGTATCAGGAGTCGCGGATTCATTCACACACAGATTTTTTTGGAGAACTGAACTCATAGTTTTATGTGGAAATAACGCGGAAACTGCAAATATCCTCCACCTTTTTTTGGTGCAATAAATATGTTTTTTCTGGATGTTTTCACGCAAGGGGCCTCGGGGCAGGCTGTAGCCGACCTGGAAGCACATTTTTCGAAGTGCAATTTTTCTGCGGTGCAAGCACTCAGACACTTCAAACTCCATAGTTCGGTAGATCTCCAGGAGACCTTTCCAACGAGCCCTCATTTGTATTTTTAGCCTGAGTAGATCAGGGGTTATTCCCCTGAAACCGGAGCGGTGTCCCAATACTTTTGTCCGGATACCTTCGGAATTGCATAGCTCAGCATGGATTTTAAATAAAAAAGAGGTGAATACGGGTTTGCCTTTAAGAGTAATGTTTTAAATTGAGTTTAAAATGACATTTAAGTGTTCTGGGAGCAGATTTGGGGCATAGTTAGGGTTTACACTATAAAAATAGGCATTTTTCTGCATTTTTTTTACCAAAACACAACACGTTTTTTTTTACTATGCTCTTGGAATGTAAACCACACGAAAAGTGGGTTATTACTGTATTTAAAATTTTTTGACCCCTTTCAGGAGGACAAATGTATGAGCTTAAATGGGGTAAGACATCACATCATAATGGCGTAAGACATCATATTGTTTAGTATTTTTTTATTATTAAAATCTTCACTGTCTCTGTATAAAAGTGCAAAAAGTTCATCTCACTGCTCCTCACAATGAACCACAGCTACAGTCGTACATGCAAAACATTCAACACCCTCAGTCAAGCCACTTGCACTCGACTTACACCGTTATCCTCGTACTTACAGACTACGTGGGGGAACAAGATTGTTTGCGTGCGGCGGAAGAATACGCAGTAACGTGTGAGGGGGTTCTCCTTTACTTTTTTTTGTGGCTTAGTCATTGTACTGTGTTAGGATCAGTAAGTGACTCAGACTAGGGTGTGTTTCGACTTACACCAAAATTCGGGTTACATCACTGTCGAAGAAACAGATCTGTGTCGTAACTCGAGGACCCCCTGTATGCCATTTTCCTGCACATTTTAGTACATATTTTCTATTTATTTTAACACATTAGAAAGAAAATAAAGCTTAAGACTACACAGTAACTAAAATAAAACATAACATGGACAGAACTAATAACATGGACAGAACTAATAATTGTTTTTAACCGAGAGACCTCCAGGCAAATGACATTTGTTTGAGTTTCTAAATGAAAACAAGTACACAACCTCCAAGTAAAATTCTGCAAATTGTATCACATCCTTTCCATTTACTTGCTGAGTTGAAGAAAAATAAAGCATAATATGAACAGCTTATAGTTGTTATTGTAGTCAAGGGACCTCCTGAACCAACAACTTTTTTAAATGACTACTGTGGGGGGAAAAAATGGTTAAAACACAAAGATAAATCATAAATCATCTGAGCGTGTTGCTCGTATTAATGTGTGTGTATGTAATTAGCTTTCTACAAACACTGTCTCTGGAGCGGACTCTTTCTCTCCAGAGAACGGTGTGTTCAGCAGTAAAGCAGATGCCACGGATATAGATGTGTGGTTTTATCCTCTTTAATGAAGGAAAGAGAAAACGTTAGCTTCACGCTCTGTGAACGTCCATACACTGCATCCATTAGTTTGCCTAATGCTCCCTAATGCTCTTATTTAACCTACTGTAACTCTGCTATCGCTTTCGCCCCGTGAACCCGTAGCCCTTGTGTGCTGCATAATGTTCAGCCAATGTCAGCTGCTCACTTTATCCCGGAGTCACGCTCATTATCTATGCTTGATCATTGATTTTTTAAAGGCATTTCCTAGTCCATTCCCTTTTAAAACAGTTCCAGATATGAGTCTAAATCAGAGAACTTCACAGATGCCTGAAGTTTTGCCCGTTGTCTATAACGCCCCCTCCAGTTCGTTCAATCTGTCGTCAGATTGGTTAGAATGGTTTATATGGTAACTCAATGTCTAGAGCACCCGTTTCTGAACCAAAACATTGCTAATTCAAGACTGCCTGGGGAGCAGTTTGAGGCAGCTGGTGCCAGGGGCAACCAGAAGGTTGTGGGTTTGAATCCCTGGACTGCTAGTGACTTAATTGAGGTACCCTTGAGTAAGGGACCGTCCCCAAACACTGCTCCCTGGGTGCCCCCCTTTTGGTGGCAGCCCCCTGCTTCACTTAATGAATGGGTTAAATGCGGAGAACGGATTTCAGAAGATTGTGGGTTTGAATCCTTGGGCTGCTAGTGACTTCATTGAGGTACCCTTGAGTAAGGGACCATCCCCACACACTGCTTCCTGGACGCCCCCTGTTGGTGGCAGCCCCCTGCTTCACTTGGTGAATGGGTTAAATGCAGAGAAGGGATTTCAGAAGGTTGTGGGTTTGAATCCCTGGACAGCTAGTAACTTCATTGAGGTACCCTTGAGTAAGGGACTGTCCCCACACACTGCTCCCTGGGCACCCCCTGTTGATGGCAGCCCCCTGCTTCACTTTGTGAATGGGTTAAATGAAGAGAAAGGATTTCAGAAGTTCGTGAGTTCGAATCCCTGGACTGCTAGTGACTTCATTGAAGTACCCTTGAGTAAGGGACAGCCCCCTGCTTCACTTGGTGAATGGGTTAAATGAAGAGAAAGGATTCCATGTTGTTAACGCGTGACAATAAGGGACCACTTTACTTTAGTGTGCACGCCTGTGTGATAAAATGTAGAACTGACTCTTTCTGTGGTCCTCTTAAAGAAGCACCATGCAGCCTTTATTGTTAGATGTGCCACAATATTTTCAGCACATGCGAGCACGTTCAGAATGGAACTCGGATCAATAAGCTCTTATTATTAGTATTGATTAGCTGAACCAGAGTAACAGTAAAAGGGAGCTGAAATCTGGAGTATATTCCTATTCATGTTTCCATGCCCAAAGTTTTTTTATACAATCTGAAGAAAAATCTTCACACTAACATTCAATTCTAAGAATCAGTCTATGAATCAGTCAAATAAATAAATGCAACGACAATTAATGATATAGCATTTTCTGTGTTGACCATAAACAGTTAAAGGGATTGTTTTTGACCTACATTTATGGGAGTTTTTCTACTGACTGGTACCGGTTCGGTTCAACTCTACTTGGCTGTTTTTTGCTTTTCACTCACTAACATCTAGTACCTGATACCATTCTTGGTACCACCTTGGCTGAGGTTCCAAGTGTGCTGAACCGATACTAAATGATGACGTGTACAAATTGGAGGTTACTGATTGGTGGTCGCTATGGTTACGCCAGTGTTGTTAACTGAACGTTAGTGTTAGCATTAGCGTTAGCCTAATGTTGCTTCTATAAGCCAATTGTCTGGCCAAACAGCCACAAACCAAGGAAAAGAAATAAAGTTCCTCTGATTTCATCCATGCTGGCGATTGCAATGATGCCGGGGTGTTTTACCTCAGCTTAGAGCACTCCACTCGGGCTGCTGCTCAGAATGTTTGGTCGCTATAGCAACCAGTTGTAGTGGAAAACTGTGGCTGCGTCCGAAATCGCATACTACATACTATGTACTACATTTGAATTAGTACGTACTGCTCTACCGTTAAAATAGTACGTACTATATAGTATGAATGAGGGTAGTATGAATGGAATTCGGACGTACTACATCCGCTGTGTTGATGTTGTCACGTGTCGTCACAACAGCGCGTTATTTTTTACCTTTACAGAGGGCATTTTCTCACAAGTGTAATTTAACCACAACGAACGTGTGATTTAACGTTTTCTTTAAGGTACTTACACTCGAAAAGAGCCTCGTCTCCGTTTTCCGCAATTTTTCAAATCTGCCGTCGCGTCTCCCGCTGCCTTATGGGATAGTGCAGTGTCCATCGAATGCATACTACAGTTGTTTGATGCTATGCAATGAGACGCCTTAACTATGAATTTCATATGTCGAAATGTTGAAAATAATTTTTGAAAATGTCTTTTTTTTTTTTTAATGAAAGACTTAAAGGGTTCTTAGAGATGCCTGTCCCACATGAAGGGCAGGTTTCTGGAAGTCATTAATGTACTCTTTATCTTTATTGTGAGAGTATAATTGGATTGATTGACTCATTGATTTATTGATCGACTTGGGATGGAAAAAAACTCCATTAGACAGATGCTTACATTGTTAAACACCTGAGAGAATTGCTCTTCTTTAAATTAGGGCTACAATTCAAGTTTAATATCGGAAGTATGTAGCCTGATCCTAGTTGTGTGCAATCTTGTTTACATCAGAAACTGTAAACAAGATTGAGGGGGGTTTGGGGGCGGGGCGTTCACGCCTGAATCATAACAACCTCTACTGTTGGCTAACAGATGTGGTAGCATTGGATCTGGACGGAAAGGAGAACTCTGGGAGTTGACGGGGCATGTTGCGGGACACAGAGTGTTGTGATTTCAGTTTCACATATCGTTACAGCCCTAGTCTCAGCCTCAGACGTCACACCCACAGAACGTTGGCTAAACGTCTGATGTATATGGTACACTTAACTGGAAACACTTCAGGAATCTTGAAGTCGTCATCTGATTGGTTGAATTTTATCGGATTTCCTGGAGACGCGAGTGTCGCGTTTATTTTCGGTCCGCCGGGAAACAAAGCGCAGACGTGTGATCACAGACATGTGATCCTACT
>JBBPDC010041115.1:0-11799 GCA_037974485.1 Hemigrammopetersius urotaenia | reverse complement strand
AAACGGCCTTATGGGCGGGTCTTGGCCAAAGAAAGCTGCTATGAATTCCAGACCTTCAGCCGTCAGTCTGAAGGTCTGGCTACGCGAGACTAATTACAGGCTGACCACCCCCATGCCTAGAAAATCCATATGACTTTAAATAAATAACACTGTCAGTGTATCATGCGCTACCACCAACGTGGTGCCCATTCAGGGTGCCCCCCTGTCGCCTGTAACCTGTTCTAAAAACAACTCACCAGTGAGCAGCGTCGAACATTTTATTTTATACTGTTGCTATTCTTCTTTAATCACATTTGTGTTTATGACTATATCTGAAAAAAAGCATTTAAAACATGTTTATTATGCCTGAAGTTTAGGTAAGTTTAGGTAAACTCTGTTCTAGTGTATCAGACTGGTGGCCCTTTGTATGGCTCAGTATCTGTAAAGTAGCTCTCAGTTTCAAAAAGGCTGGTGACCCCCTGCACTTCAGTTTTCATTAGGCTGACTAGGAATGTTCTGTAAAGTTTGTTCAGCCTAGCAACGGTAGCTATAAATGTACACATTTGTGGGTGGACAACGGGTGGATCAGTTACAAAATATTTTTGTCTGAAATTTCTCTCTCTCTGTTTCTCTCTCTCTCTTTCCAAGGCCAGTCAGTATTCTTCCTGTGCCCCGTGATAGTTCTCTGATGTGGGGTGAATCAGGATATAAGTGGCCGCAGCACACACAGGAGAATACATTCATTCTGTCTGTTCCTCTGAGTCCCCTACAGGCCCCAGGGCTCCGGACCTCGCCACAGTGTGTGAGCCTGTCTCAGCACCACACACCCTGTGGCCCCTAACAGCTCCAGTATGGGGAAACATTTGTTCAGCAGATATTCCTCTGATGTCACAGCTGTTTGGTGAGGATGGGGCAGCAACTCATTTTAGACCATCCCTTTATGAATAATAAGGAAAAAAGGAAAAAAATGTTTTTTTACTTAACTGGTTCAAAATTCATGAAGCAAATAAGGTGCTAAAACCCTTTTAAACCGTTTTAAAGTTGAAAGATTCTCCATGCAACATTCTGGCTGATATTGTCTTTTTTTTTTTAAACTAGTGTTTTTGTAATAGGCTACATGTAATATAAATGAAGTAATCTTTTTAAAAAATACAAGAGAACAGATACTTATTTTAAGCATTATTGTTTTTTAGAGAAAACATTACTGTGAATGGACTGAGAAAGAATGATGTGTTTTGAATGATGTGAGTGTGTTGCTCAATAATAGGTGGGTATGGTGTCAACTGACAGATTAAATATATTGCAGTCTTTTTCAGTCCCTTTGATGCAGTTTTCACTCCCTTCACTCCTACTGCAGTTCTCAAATCAGTAATGCAGTTATCCTCACACATTAGCATTACTCATTGCATTTATCCAAATGTCCATGTATGTTTCTACATATATTTCTCTACTGAAGGCATTTTCTGTCTGTGTTGATGTATTTCTCACCTGACTCATCAAAACAGTTTATACTTTTGTCAGTCAGTATCACAGATACCTACTTGTCTCCATAATGTCCTTTATTGCATTAGTGATTTTGCCATGACTCCCAACCAGACAACCACCACAGTCCACTGTCCATGATACTCTTCGCCCTCAGACCGGACAGTAAAAATGCTCTTGGTGGTCTCACTACCCACTCTGGCTCTTATCATAAGGGAAAACCACTGTGCAAGACTTCTCGCCCTCCAAGGATGACTCTTCAGCTTAAGATCACACTCCTCCAGGGGCCACCGTCCCGTCTTCAGCAGGTGCCTTCTGGCCTCCACAGTGGCTCACACCTGGACCAACAACGAAGCATGTGCCTAGGCCAGTGCATTTACATTTACATTTACGGCGTTTAGCAGATGCTTTTATCCAAAGCGACTTCCATTACCTAACTACAAGGGACAGTCTTCCTGTAGCAACTTAGGGTTAAGGATCTTGCTCAGGGACCCAGTGGTGGTGCTGAAGGTAGGATTTGAACCCATGACCCCTTAGTCTGGAGGCAAGTATCCTACCCACTGAGCTACCTCCACCCTCCACCAAAACAGTGCAGGTTTGTATTCTTGCCACTCCTTGACCCCCGTCCTGCACCACAGCCGCCATAACCGGCATTTACAATGCTGATGTTCCTGGTCAGGCTTGTAGCACAGGTCACAGTCAAAGACAATTCCACTGCCCTGAGCTTGGTAGTCTTCAGGTGCAGAAGGGGATGATGATCTGTGAACACCGTGAATTGCATACCCTATAAATGGTCCTTGAACTTCTCTACCCCAGCCCACTGTAATGCTAGTAACTTAAATGCAATAATTATGGCCATTCTTCTTAGTGTAAATATTTTGGCTTGCGATGGGAATCAGATGCTCTTGTCTCACCTGCACCTACGTCAGCATGTCCCCCAATTTATGGAAGCTCATAGCTGTGTAGTCAGTATATGCCAGTGCATCCCTCACACCCTTTGTCTTGGTGCTTTTTGCATTTTGTGCAATTAGATTGCAGATTTTTTTCTTTGTCTATTTTTTATATATCTCAGCAGTTCTGTCAAATAAAATCCTTCATGTTTCCTTTTTACTTCCAAACATTGTTTTACTCTATGTTACAGTTTTTGCAGTACTCTTTTCGAAGTCATTCAGGATTTGATTACATTTCTTATTTCTTTTTCAATTAAAATTGAAAAAACATTTGGTGTTGATGTTTTAAGGTGTTGGTGAAGTGTTGAAGTGACTGTCTGAATTCCTTTGATTTGAAACATATAAACAAGGTTTTGAATGATTTAGGGGTTGAAGGCATTTTATGAGAAATGCTTTAACCGTTTTGAGAACTGCATTTAAAGTGGTGAGAATGAAGTTCCTCATGTGCCGATTGCTTAGAGGTGACAGAGAAACACTGCAATATTAGAATAATAATAATAATAATAATAATAATACTAATACTACTACTAATATTAATAATACTACTACTTCTACTAATAATAATAAGAAGAAGAAGAAGAAGAAGAAGAAAAAGAAAAAGAAAAAGAAAAAGAAGAAGAAGAAGAAGAAGAAGAAGAAGAAGAAAAAGAAAAAGAAAAAGAAGAAGAAGAATGGTTAGGTACAATGAGATACAGAGTAAAAATATGAGATTACAAAAGTTATTCAGAAGCAATCAGATTAGATTACACATCTATACTTTATGAACTGCAGCCACCTCATAGGTCCACTATGTAGGTGTACAATTACAGACTGTAGCCCATTTGTGGCTGCACTGTTTGTCAGCCACCCCCTGCCCCAGTCATCGTTGGTTAGTTTTTAACCACAGAGCCACTGATGACCAGATATTTGGTTGGTGGGCAAAACAAGGCAGTTTTTGTGGTACCGTTCACCCAGGCACAGCAGTGTTGCTATGTTTCTTGCTGTCATTGTCACTGGTAGATTAAAAGAACCAAAAATATCTGGTCAAGAGCAGCTTTTAAAGGCTCCTTGCTTACAGAAACAGAGGAGCTACATGGTAGGGGATTCTAAAAATAGATGTTTTCTATTTGTACTTAATATGCTGCCTTTCAGGTATGTGCTAAGGAGAGATGGAAATGCTATGAGAAAAGTGCAGTAAGTGCATTTTAAAAGAGACTAATTTAAATTAAAAAAAAAACTATGAGAGATAAATTTTTACAAAAGCAGGAGCTCTGAAGGAAGAAGGGGGAGAAAAAGTGAGAAATAAAGTGAGAGACAGAGAGAGAATGACACTGCACAGAGCCACGCTCACACGTTCATCAGCTTCCTCCGAATGTTTCCTCACATCTGAGCAGCGCAGCGATGAAGGTGTGCAGAATACTTCTCAACCCACAATCTTCTCTGTCACAGTGGAGGAGTCCGGACTGGAATGCCACCATGGTTCTGCTCTGCTAAAAGTGTTTACTGCCTGTAGACACCCGGCAGCCGCCCAGCAGACGCCCGGGTTAAACAGGAAAAGAGAAGAGACACTCTCAGTGGGACGCGCCAGTATATGTACACACACACACACACACACACACACACACACACACACACACACACACACACACACACACACACACACACACATATTTGCCCTCAATTCCAGTGGCCTAGTGTTCCACATGCTGCCTTATTTTCTGTTTTTCTAATGAATGTGTACATCTGGTTTACTACAAATTTAAAAGGTATATTAATAGTAACATCATCATAACTTCTACAGCAGAGACTCAAATATTATGGAAAAAGTGATATGAAGAAGACAACAGGGGACAGTTTTAGATGTTTTAGATAATTTTGTTTTTTCCTAATTGCCTGACTGGTAATAAAAATATGTTTCCAAAAGATGCTGTTAGATCCAGTGTTGGGGTAGTTATTGTACTAAATACTAAATTAAACTTGCTTTAAAAAAAAAAATCATACTACTTACTTTACTTTCATGTTAAGCGTTAAAATTCTGTTATTTGAAATAAGAATGTTTATTCAGTTTCATATAAGTGTGAGATTACCCATGGTGCTACCTGGCAGGTAGCTTTGGCAGGTAGTATATGCGCAAGCAAATTATGTAACAGGATACACATGGGGCAGTTGGTAGCCTAGTGGTTAGGGACTTTATTTTTGAACTTAGGGTGATCTTTAATGCTTTTTGCACATAAGCTTTGAAAAATAATCCACAATATGGTCCATGCTGGGAAGAGCTTCCAAGTGAACTCTATATTGCGAAATAAATGTGACCAATCGTAAAAAGTTGTAAATAATAAACTGTAGCATAGTTACTATTTGTAATTTCTTGTTAAGCTCTCTGTATTAGGCACAATCACCGCAGCCATTAGAGGCCAGGAGTTAAAAAACACACAGCCGGCCCGAGTCTATTGGTCTCTCTGGCTGACCTAACAGAACTACTTGTTAGTATTCTCCTCTAAGCACATTAACCTGACAATGACACTGCATTAGTGGCAATTTGAAAATATGTGATGCTGCAGCACATGACTTACCAGCAGGGAGGAGGAGACCTAACTAGCAGGTGGATTTGGCAACAAATAAATTAGCGGGTAAAAATCAATGTTAAAAAAGCTTTTGTTTCAAAATGTAATAACTTCTTTTGAAAAATTAGGCATTCTGGATATTTTAGAAAATAACTATTTTGATATATGGGGCCTAGGGGGTAGGATACTTACCTCTAGGCTATGTGGTCATGGGTTCGAATCCTACCTTCAGTACACCACCACTGGGTTCCTGAGCAAGACCCTTAATCCCAGGGAGACTGCCCCCTGTAGTTAGGGAATGGAAGTCCCTTTGGATAAAAGCATCTGCTAAATGCCTTAAATGTTAAATGCAAATTATAACTTCATACTGTCAATTGATAATCATTAACAGCTCTGTTCATCATTTTGGACATGTCTGACATTTTTTTTATAGTTTGCTTCAAATCATTTGAAAGCTGTTGTGGAATACTAGCATTATTATAAACCCTCCATATATTTACCTGCAGCTACATTGATTTCTAAATTTAAAAACAGAGACTTAAAATACTAGAACAGTAAAGTAATTCTCAGGGTGTGAAAGGATGGGTCAGTGTGCATAGTGTGTGTGTGTGTGTGTGTGTGTGTGTGTGTGTGTGTGTGTGTGTGTGTGTGTGTGTGTGTGTTTATGTTTGCATGTTTGTGTAAAGGTGTGTGCATATGTGAATATCCTACATGTATGTACAGGAGTGCTTGAAGTAAGTGGGATTACACACTGTATTGTATTTGTGCATTAGAGGATTAGAGAGTGTTGGTTTGTCATTCATGAATCCACTGAAGCCACTGAAGTGTTGATGTGTGTGTATATGTATGTTTCTTTAATGTGTTTTTAAGTGTCTATGCTTGTGTGTGCTTGTGTGTGCCTGCGTTTGAGTGTTTGTATTGTAAGCAGAGTTTTTTTCCATGCAATGTAATATCTGCACAGTTCTATACACAAGCTTTATTTAAACTCACACACACACACACACACACACACACACACACACACATGTGCACACAAAGAAAAATAAACAGTGATGGAAAGAGAGGAAAATCTGCTCTGTGAGACAGATGAAGCATGCGGTCACTAAATGCTGAACACTGACCTTGTTTTGAGACTTCAGGATGTAAAGTGTGTGTAGCAATAACACAGTCTTCACACACACACACACACACACACACAGTCTCTTCAGAAATACAGAAATACTAGACATGCTGCTCATGATGTCAGATTCTCATTAACATCCACTCTTCGGAACATATGTTTGTGTGTTTGTGTGTGCGTGTGTGTGTGTGTGTGTGTGTGTGTGTGTGTGTGTGTGTGTGTGTTTACTTCCCGTATGCATGCGTGTGTGTGTTTACTTACCGCATGCATGACGTCTGGCATTGTGTTTGTTTCTCAAGTTGAGCCGTACACAGCGGATATAAGGATTAGAAGGAGCATATTGAGGAGAATATGTGTGTATGTTTGTGTATGATTGGTGTGTGGTAGTGTCTCACTGACTTCAATAGCAGGACTGTGAGAGGAACATGGTTCTGGTCAGTGTGAAAGCTAGAGTTTGACAGGACAGACACACTCCTGAGTAGAGGAGACCAAACCCATAGTCAAGCTGTTGGCACACCATGGCCATTAGAACTAAGCCTTAAATTTATAATTTCAAAGTTGAATTCTAATGCAGCATTGCATATTTAACATGGACATAAATAACGTGAAATAAATAACGTTTTACCCTAAGCCTGTAAAGGAAAAATATTATCAACATTTCTTTAGTGATTTCAGGAGTTCCTTATAGCTCTCTATAGAACGGCATTCAAACTTCTTAGTACCTCTAGCCTATATCAGCATAGAAATTCAAGTGTGTTAGGCCATATTCTTCTCTCTTTAATTCCATTTGTGCTTAAACTCCAAAGTGAGAGATCAAGCGGTCCAGGAAACCAAGAGTGAAATCCAAAAAAAAAAATAGAATCAGAAAATACTGGAAAATCATTTGAAAATACTCTGATACTGTTAGATGGTGGTCCAAGATATAAATTACTAAGAGGGAGAATGGGATAGAACAGAGACAAACTGGAGTAAATCTGAAGGGGACTAGGGGCAACTTAATGAGGAAACTAATTGGTGACTGGGGTAGAAAGGGAAAGGCTGGGAACAGCTCTGGACCAATATAGCATGACAAGATATAGACTCCACAAGACCACTGAAGGTGTGCTGTGGTGTCTGTTCTTTACTAAGATTAACAGTCCTGCAAATTGTGACTCTCTGTTCTTATCCAGAGTGACTTACAGTCATTAGTTACAGCGACAGTCCCCCTGGAGCAATTGAGGGTTAAGTGTCTTGCTCAAGGACACAGTGGTAGAAAGTGGGGGATGGAACTGTGACTTTGTGGTCATCAGGTTCACAGTAAAGGGTTTGACCCACTAGGCTACTACCACCTGGTAGGGCACATTAACCTGCTGATAGAGGCCATTGCCATAAGGTATACACAGAGGGATGTATCAAAACAAATAGAATTTGCAAGTTGAGACTCAAACCTGCTGCTTCAAATTAATGTGTAAAAAGGCTCATGTTTGTTTATGTTGGTCAAAGAATCATTAAGAGAAATAATGTGCAGTATATAAAAAATAAAGGGCTATTTACAGTCGCTGTTGGGTCATAAGTTGTTCTTTCAGGCTGAACAGTTCAGTGCATATATTCAGTACAGGGTTGTGTTTCTGTGTGTGTGTGTGTGTGTGTGTGTGTTGGAGGTGGGGGGTCATCTACAGTGTTGGTAGCATTAGGGATGCAGTGTGTGATGTAAATGCTCTTCTCAGATCATATAAATTCAACAACTGAAGCAATGAAATGAGAATTTCTGTGGCTAAAACTCCACATTTATATCTAACACTGTCTAAAAGAATTTTAACACAAATCTAACACAAACTGACCCAAACTGATCACATAAGACCACAAATAGTTTCTGTTTTCAGTGTTGGTGCTCATTTTAGTAGCCCAGGCTACATTTCTTACTAATTGATGGCATGTTCTAGCTAACATACACATGTTTAGTGCCTTATTATGTTATCAGCATCACTAAGTATTGAACATCTACCACTGACATTTGCTGTAACTTCTTGCCAAGTCTGAGGCTGTGTAATGGGTTCTGTTTTGTGTTTCATGAGAATTGCTCCCAGATAAGTCTGTGATATTGAACCAGTCTGTGTGGGCATGATATCTGAAAGTGGAAGATCATTTTCCCACTTTTGGAAGTCAGAATAAGATTGGAGGCAGAAACAGGAGCTTCAATATGCAGAACCCTATGAGGAGAGAAATGAGTGAGAGAAAGGCAGGCAAACAAAAAAGAGATCAGGGAGTTGAGCTGGCATAAGCTTGTATGTTGCACTCATTCACTTGTAGTACAATTTGCATGGCCTGATATAATTTTTTATATATTTATGATTGACAGTGATTTATTAATTATTTCAAAACTAGTGGATAAAGGTGCTTTGTTTGTCACTGTGTCAGCATTGCTGATGCATACTAGGCCCTTTGTTACTTAAAAACTAACCTTCATTTGGGTGATCACAGGGATATGAGGAGATCTGGGATGTAATAGACTGGCAGAACATTTGATCTGTTGAGTGTTTGCACATGTCAGATTTATGGCTGCCTCATTAGGCAGAAAAAAGCCTAATCAAGTGGGCAATGTTTGAGGGCGGCTTTGGGAGTGCAGTGTGGAAGGAATGGACCGAAGTGACTACTAAAAGGTTTGCAAAGGGATTTCCTGCTCCACTGGAAAAGTATTTCTATTATTTTTTTTTTAATAAAATGAATTTTGTACACTTACAGTTTGGGAAATGTATATTTTATTGTAAAGTACATTCAGATGTATCTTTGCTCATCCTTGATTATAGTAATTTAAAGTAATTTTGAATGTTTTTTATTCCCTTAGGACCACCAAAGAGGAACCACAGGGTAGTCTACTCTCTCCCCCGTTTCCCCACTATCACTCTCTCTCTCTCTCTCTCTTTTATCAGGTACAGTACTGACATCCTTGGCTGCGTCTCAGGCGTTTGATCCTCTTGCCCCCCCCCCGCCCCCCCCCCTTGATCGACACAAAAGCCCCCCACAACAAATGAAGCGCCTGCTGCAGCCCCTTTAGAGGGGGCCAAGCGTCAGAGCGCATCGGAAATCGGCTGCAGTCTCTGTCCTCCGTGGAGGTCTGTGTCGGCCAGCTCTGTGTGCAGCTTGCCCCCAGAAAAGTCCATTCAGCTGGGGACCTAATGACCACTCATGGCCCCATTCATCTCCACAATGGGCTTCTACACTGCCATTGAGAAGGAGCACAATGAAGAACATCGCTCCAATTAAACCCTGGGGACAATGACTGTGGGAGGGGAGCTGGTTGGGGTGTAATGGTTGGATAGAAGTGGTAGGGGTGGTGAGAGTTCATCTCTGAAGCTCTGGGTACTGGAGATGGCGGAGTTGGGGAGGGGATGTTGGGGGGTCATTCGGGTAATGAACGTCCCCGACCGGGTGCATCTCACCGGAGGTCTGTTGGAGTGGCGGTGCCTCTGATGTGTTATTAGGATCAGTAAGGAGTAATTACTGGGCCATGGACCCTCCCTGCTCCCTGAAGGGGGTGGTGGTGGTGTGGTGGTGGAGGAGGGGGGGGGGCGGTGTTGAGTGAGCCAGGGTTTGGGGCTAAAGAGGAGCAAGAGAGGATGCTCCTGCAGTCGAAACTCTGTAACTTGCAACTTTAAAATTCGTTTCTGTCTCATCTATAATAAATTGCAATAAACTATAAGTAAAAATTTAATGTATTCTATATTTTCACCAATATTTTTAGAGCATAGATGTGAGAAACTATTCTGGACCCAATACAGGCCTGTCAAAGCAGATTCTAAGAAGAAGCATCACATTCTATCTTTCTTTCTTTCTTTCTTTCTTGCTTTCTTTCTTCTTGATTGGTGTATGTAATTGAGTCAGGCAGATTTTGGGACAGCTGTATACCCACAAGGACCCTGGAAGGCAAAGAGAGTGAGGGGGGGGGGGGGGGGGGGTTCTGATCAAGGAGAAGAGAGGAAGAATGAAATGGAGAGTATGATAGAGAGATAGATAGAGGCAAGTAGAGTGTTTGAGGGAGATAGAGACAGCAGCAAGGGATCAAGAAAGGAAGAAAAAGGCAAGGGGGATTTAATGTTGGAGGAATAAACATAGAAAAGAAAGAAAATAGAAATAGTTGGTTAAATAACAGCAGGCGCTAAGGCGCTGCTTGGGGGAAACGGGCGACACACATCAGCATTTTTTTGAAGAAAAATGGCGCACACAAAAAAAGGTTACAAGCGCCTGTGTAAAGAATCCTCCTCCATATTGTGGTTGTATAACTAATTATTGACATTTATACACAAAATAGAAGAAAGCCTCTAGAGTGGTGACATTTCACAGAAAAACCACAGACAAGAATACCAACAAACCCAGAAACAAAAGACAAAAGATGCCCACTGAGTGTGTGTGTGTGAGAGAGAAAGAGAGATGTGTGTGTGCGTGTGTGTGTGTGAGTGCATGAATGAATAATGGTACATTCACACAAAGCAGACAGATGTATACATTCTTAATCATACACACACACACACACACACACACACACACACACACACACACACACACGCACACACAATTGCAAGTTTAATGGTAAAACACAACAAAATATATAAAACAAAAAGTATGTCACAATACTAAAAACAGCAGAAACTGCCCTCTGCATTGCATACTTTTGTCCAACACAGCAGGATTATTGTGTAATGAATTAGGCATGTAGTTTGAACAATGCTAATTTGTGAGTTATAAATCTCTTACTTGATAGCTACTTTTAACTCATAGCTCCAGTGAAAAGCTAAAGAAACAAACACCAAAAAGGCCTTGGCTAATCGAACACATTTGGAGTAAACTGGAATAGCAAGCTAGTGTGTTTATGTGTGAGTGAATGAATGTAGCTTTTGTGTTGAGATGACCCTCTGTGCTGATACTGCGTTATCTGTGGTGGCTTTTGACAGTGTTAAAGCATGTCTCTATCCTCAGCAGGTCCCAGGAGAACAAGACAGTCGATTTAGAGTCTTTCAGGCACTGTGTGAGTGTGTGTGTGTGTGTGTGTGTGTGTGTGTGTGTGTGTATGTGTGGCTGGGGGATCAGTGCTAGACTCTGGGCCTAAGGGAAAGAAGGGTGTCCCAAAGAGGCAAAAACAGCCATAATCCTTGATAATCCCTTATACTGAGCTGACAGCTGAGGAACCTAGCCACTACTCTGTGCGTGTGTGTGTGTATGAGCTTGTGTGTGCACGTGTATGTGTGAATTTGAAAGTGCATTAAAGAAAAAAGACTAACTAAACAAGAGTTCCTGACTTTTTAAAGTGAAAAGAAAAGTCACATATACAGTGGATGAAAAAGGTATTTGACCCCTCGCGGATTTTGTAAGTTTGTCCAATGACAAAGAAATGAAAAAAGACTTAATACTTAGTGGCAAAACCCTTGTTTGCAAGCACAGATGTCAAATGTTTCTTGTAATTGATGACCAAGTTTGTGCACATTTTAGGAGGAATTTTGGTCCACTCCTCTGCAGACCATCTCTAAATCACTAAGGTTTTGAGGAGGTCTCTGTGCAACTTTGAGCTTCAGCTCCCTCCATAGTTTTTCTATTGGATTAAGGTCCGGATTAATGTGCTTCTTCTTGAGCCACTCTTTTGTTGCCTTTGCCTTACGTTTTGGGTCATTGTTGTACTGGAACACCCATCCACGACCCATTTTCAGTTTCCTGGCAGAGGGAAGGAGGTTGTCACTCAGGATTTTACGATACA